>JAQZBX010046269.1:0-20816 GCA_029593785.1 Cabassous unicinctus | reverse complement strand
AAAAAAAAAAAAAAAAGAAAAGACATCATGGCCAACTGGTAGTTCCCTAAGTCTCCTTCCATCCAGTCAAGCCAGAAAATGCCCACGGGGTGGGGAGGATAAGAAAGTGTGGGGAGGGAGGTGTCGGGGAAGGAGGTGGGGGGAAGGAGACAGAGCCACAGGTGGGGAGCAACTGGAAGGATGGAGTCATCCTGGTGACTTGGTGGCTGTGACCACAATGGGGCAGAGAGACAGGACCCCAGGCAAGCCCCCTCCTCCCCCCGCATGTGGGTCCTCTGTTCCTCAGGCACATTCAGTCTGATCTGGCATTCTTTCCTCCAACCCTGACTGCTCAAAGAGATGAAGCCCACCTCCCCAGCCCTCTATCCCTCAGGCCTTCCTCGGACCCTCTTCCTTCCCCATAGCAGGGTCTCAGATTCCAGGCAACCAATCAAGCCAAAGGTGGGCTTGTCTCTGGAGGGACCTGGGGAAGAAGGGAAGGGGAGCCTGAGGAGCCTTAGCTTTGCGAGTGGTCTGGGACTCATGAGTCATCATCTGCAACCCCACACCTCCCTTACAGCCCCCAACCTCTGACTAGATTGAGGGGAGGTGCAATGGTCAACGTGCATGTCTACTCTCCTCTCTCCTCCTCTGACACTGGGAATGAGAGTTCTCTTCTCCCACAGGCCTGCACTCACTTTATAGGAGAGCCCCCTTCACTGTGCCAAAATCAGAGAGAATCAAAATAAGAGCGCTCAGGGCTAAAAACTAGGGCTGGCAGGTAGTATGTGGTCAAAAAATGTTTTCAGATGACTGAATGAATGAATGAGTGAATGAATCCAGGATCAATTTGGAAACACACCAGGACTCCCCATTGCCCTTCTCACACCTCACAGGCTACCTAAGCCCAAAGAGGACAACCCCAGGCTCCAGCTCACCCCAAGAGTTATACCCATGCCCATAAACACACACACACACACACACACACACACACACACACACACACCCCCCAAGGGAAAACTTCTGGGCCAGAGACAGGGCCAGGACTCAGACCCAGGCTCTGGGTCAGCTCTGCAGCCTCCAGGGGACAGGGGTAGCAGGGGGCACTGTGCCCCCTGCCTCTTGACAGGGCTCACTTGCGGAAGCTGTCAGCCAACTGGTGGCAGTCCAGCTCCCCCTTCGGCTCCAGGCCTCCCGGAAGCTTCACCCCAGTCTTCCGGTCCACACACCAGCACTTGCCGCGCTGCCCATCCAGAGCTGGGTGACACTGCCAAGACAAGAGCATGAGAGGTCAGTTCCCAGGCAGGAAAAAAGAGATCCCACGTGGCGGGCCCCAATGCCAGCCCAGTCCCCAAGTCAAACAGGTGCTCCATGATGGCCTCTGAGAGCAGAGACTCCTTCTTGAGCACAAGTCCCCTGAGCTCACTGGAGTAGGGAGAAGTAGGCCAAGAAGGGAAGGTCCAGAGGGTTTCTGGAGGCAGGGCCCTGAAAAGGTCCTGGAACCCAGATGGAAGGAAGACTGGATTCACAGGTTTAAAGATACAGCTATATTTGAAAGACTAAGGCTCCGGTTGGAGATGTCTCAGGTGTGTGTTCTGATTGAGTTTGGGACTTTAAAATGGAATTTTGGTTAAGAGCAGGATCCCAGTTGAGGTTAAGGTTAATATCAGATTAAGAGTTGCAGTTGAATTAGGAATTATGACTAAAACTTGAGTTGGGTAAGGATTAGATTCCAGGTCAGAAATGGAATTGGGATAAATACTGAGGTCAAGGTCAGAACAACTGAAGTTGGGATAAAGTTTGAGTCATGACTGACAGGGGACAAAGGTGAATTTCAGAATCAGAGTTAGAGTGAAGCTTGGGCCAAGATTGGTCTGGGGATAAAGAGCCTAGTGTCAGAACTTTCACTAGGATAATATTTGGGAAAAGGACAAAATTAGTGTTGGGATAAAGGAGATAGGTTTGGCATAGGTTTGGAGGAACCCGCTTGTTCCTTTACTCATTACACACATCTCATGCATTCGTCATGCCATCCTGGAATATGCAGACCCAGGGGCAGCATTTCCCCTCTGAGCTAGGCCTCTGCTTGCCCAGTGGCAGCCCACTTTGTGGATTTGTCTATAGAGCATGGAGTGAGACAGTGTGTGTGTCTATTCCCATAAAGAGCTGGAGAAGGAGATCTGGGTCTGGGCTCCAAGCAGGCCCAACTCTGAAGAGTCAGAGATGGAGCTGGAGCAGTCTGACCTTGCTGAACATCCCAGCCTCCTGGGGGCTTGTCAGGGGACCCAGTGTGCCAAGGGCATAAGGGAGTAAGGAGGTTGCTGCCTTCCTGTCTTCTCTCCTGTACCCCTCCTTCCTCTGCTTTCACCCAAGGTTCCTGTCTCCAGCTGTCAGATCTGGCTTCACCTCTATCCTTGCCCCTACCGCAGGTGGTATGCTGCTCAGCTTGGGGGAAGGGGCAGGCCAAGGTTCCCCCCAACTCCTCATGCCTTAGCCCCTCCATTCACGATGAAACATCAGACATTCAGTTAAACAGACAACTACTCATGGGATGGAGTAGGATGAGTGAGAGTGCTGGGAGATAGAAGCTGGCAGAAGTGCTAAGGTCTACACAACCAATGGTGAGTCCAGAGGTGGTGGAAATAGACCTGGACAGGGAGGAAGGATAACTGGTTCTAGTCCCAGGTCTGCCATTAACTTCCTCCATGACTTTGGGCCAGCCTTTACCCCTCTCTGGGTCTCTGTCTCCTCATCGCTGACATGAGTGAGGTGGACAAAATTTTGCTGAGGGTCTAAGACTGGGGTAGCACTCAGGGAGAGCTTAAGGGGTTTGGGTTGGGTTGGGGAGCCTCCTCCCTCCTGAGATCTACATCCTGGACCACACTGTGGAGAGGCCGAAATGTACCTGAAGCTGAGGCCAAGGCCAAGCTGTAAGACCATGAGACCCACCTGCTTGGGGTGGAAGTTGCCATTGCGGTCACAGTTGGGAATGGGAATGATGTAGAGGTCCTCATGAGTGCGGCTCTGTGAGGCGGCCAGCCGCTCCAGGGCCCGGTGCAGCTCACTCTGACAGGAGCCCTGGGGCTGGGGAACAGGATGAAACTGCTTAACAGAAAGGAGAGAGGCAGGAGGACCAGAGCTAGGGGTCAGAGTTAAATGGGCACTGAAGACCCTGAAAGTGGGAGAAGGGACTATGAGAAACCTATGGAGAAGGATAGGGAGGGGTGATTTCCAGGCAGGAGGGATAAGCAAAAGAATATAATTAACTTGTAAGACCCAGCAGCAGACTCATCAGAACCACCCATCAGAAAAGACATTAGCCAGACCCTGAAGCAGGGTCTCAAGGCCCCCTGCTATGGCAAGCACTAACCCCTTTGTTACTGGGAAGGTCTGGGGTGGGGGATCTAAGAGCTGGAAAGGAATTCCAAGGAAAGGAATGAAGACTCTGGGTCTCAGATGCTCTATACCACGTGCACTTTGCACATAGTAGGTGCCCAAAGAATGTCTGTTGAGTGAGCACTGTCCGGATCCAGCGGTGGGGGTGGGGGTGTGCGCACGCACGCGCGTGCCTATGTACAGGCGCGCTTCTGGGTCCGAGGTCCTCACCACAGGCCGGGCCTCCTCCCGAGTCACCCCGACGACCTTCATCTTGCCCCCGTTGGTGTTCCGGTCTCGCAGTTTGGCGAAGTGTTTCTGCAGGCACCTGCGATCGTGGGCGCTGCAAGGGCTGAAGCTGTTGTTTGGGTGGTCACCCTCATCCTTGTCTGCGGTCAGGGCGAGATGATGAGGGGTCAGCACCAGAGAGCCATAGGGCACTGCACCAACCCCCAGGTCTGCGTTACCTTGGGGACCCTCCAGCCTGACACTGAGTGCGGGGGTGGGAGAAGCAACCCTCCATCTCCTCCCCACTCCCCTGGGTCCCCTCAGGAAATCATTCCTTCTTGAAGTCCTTGACTCGTCCCTCACCCCACCCAGTTCAGCCCTCAGATGAGTCACCAGCTGCAGCTGCCCAGACGGCAGGAGGGTCCCCTGGGCCCTGCAGGGAGGTCTAAAGGCAGGCAGGTCAGCTCCCCACCAGATCTCGTCCTTCCCTCCATTCGGCTCCTCCCACCATCCCCCTCTCCTGCTCACTCTTCCTGTCTCCTTTCCTGCTCTTTTCAGTGTCTGGCTGAGCCAGCCAGGGTATCCCCAGGGCTGTTAGCTCTGCTAACCCTCTTGCAAATGACCAAAATCACAGTTTCCTTGGGGGATATGAAATCCAGCCCAAAGGCTCTCCACATTGGCTGGGTGGGAGAGAAGTGGGAGCGGGAATGGATGCCTGCACGTGAAAGTGCAGGTGTGCAGCCCCAGGACCAAGAGAACACCCTCGGACATCCCTTCTCCTCATGGCTCCCATCCATAGCCCGCAGACCCCATCCAAAGCCAGAGTCTGCTACCCAGAGCCAGGAGATGGGGGTCGTGGCGCTGGACCCTCACTCCCTCCCTGGGATATCCTGAAGGCTCTATATGAAGTCAACAAAAATCCCATCCAGAAGTTCCTAAACTATAACCACTGTTCCTCATTCCAGACAGCCAAAACCAGATTATAGGGCTGAGCTGGAGAAAGAGGCTGGAAAGGAAGCAGATGTGGCTCAAGTGATTGAGTGCCTCCCTCCCTCATGGGAGGTCCCGGGTTCGGTTCCCAGTGCTCCTAAAAGAAGACGAGCAGACACAGAGAGCAGACAAGGAACAAACACAGAGAGCAGACAGCAAGTGCAAACAACGAGCAGGGCTGGGGGAGAAATAAAATAAAATAAATCTTAAAAAAAAAAAAAAAGAGGCTGAAACACCTCTCTGCGGATCAGAGCCACCTCTGAAATGCTCAGTCTTGGCAACTCACTGCCGGCCTGAGTACGAGGTCCCTGCCAGCATTGCAGATGTTGGCAGCCGGACAGGAGGTTACATCTGGTTTGTGTCAGGATTTTTTTTTCCTGAGGAGTTAGCAGGTTCCTCCATGCGTGGCAGCAGTCCCAGAGTTGCCTCTGGGTCAAATAGTATTTTTCCGCCTAGCCAAAGCTGGGGGATTAGTTCTCTTTTTATTCTCCTAGTTTTGGGGGTGTGGGGGGAAGCATGTGGATAAAGAGAAACCTGGCAAGGAGGAATCTAGACCCTTAGAAAATCTTTGTCAAGATTCTGCACTAAAGGTTATTTATAAAATTGAGTCACCAAGGATGGGAAGAAGGTTTGTCACGGGTAGAAGACTGGCCTAGAAAAAGGAATCAGAGGGAAGGAATAAATGGAACAGATAGATATGATCCATCCTTCTGGATATTTAACATACCAAGAAGGACACTCCTCAGAGAGCGCTCTTGTCCCACAAATGACATCAAATTCCTGAGGGTCAACCAAGGAGAGGACACTATAGCAAGACCTCCCGGCCAGTGTGGGTGGCAAAAGGAGCAGGGATTGTCCCAGGAGAATATTAGAAGATGGACCCCGAGCCCTCAGTTAGGAACCAAGGAAAGATCTGGATTCAGGTCCTTCCCTGGAGCTCCTCCCAAGGAGGCTCTTTTGCCAAGGAGGTGGGCCACTGACTCCCCTGCTTCCCATGCTGCATAAAGCCACAAGGCTTGTGGATTAGGCCATAGTGTTTCAGGGGTATAGGCAGGGGCTGGTGAAAGGAGAGAAAGGGGAAATGGAGGATCTAAAACAATGAGCTGAGCCCATGTGTGAACAAAGGCCCCACCATTTCACCGGGGAAGAGCTGAAGCCCAGCACACTAACTCTAGAGGGCACCCTTTGAACATGGAAAGGTTTTGTTTTGCTTTGAGTTTGCTTTCTTTTAATGATCATAAAGGAAAGCACTACTTTGCACAGTGACACTTGTTCCTCTCAGTAAATGCAGAGAATGCTCTTGGGTTTGAGGTGTAATGTAGTCTTCTAATGAATGGGGCTGCCTCAGGAGGTAAAGAGAGAGCTCCTGCCCTGGGAGGTGTTGGGTCAGCATGATAGAGGCCTCAAGAATCAAATGACATTTGGAGTAGAAAATCAACTACGACTATGTTTTCCCACCTTGAGTTTCTATGAGTCTAAGTTCACAAATGTCTAACCATTAGGGGATTATTAAATATTTGGGATGTTTATCCCTAACTTAGGAGGCACCATTAAGGACAGCTGGATAATCTCAGTGAAACCTGGGGCTTGCATGGGATGAGCCTGGATGCGTAGCTTTGTTCTTATGTTGGTCTAGTCCTCTGTCATATCTTGAAGAGCTGAGCAGGTGCCCTTCATGGTTTCCCCAGGTACTGCCCACTTATCCCTAGCTCATGCCTAAACTGAGAGTAAAACACACCAAATAGGGAGAGCAGCCTACTTCCTTACTCCTATGGGGATGCAGGGACAGAGTAAATCCGTATCTGCCTACTCAAACACAGACAGGCTGGGACTTGAGAGTCACAAACATATACAAACAATCACGTGTCCAGACACACTCATCTGTGAGTACACACCCACATGGACTTGGACATTCTGACCCTGCCCTGGTCAGAGACAGAGGCCTGGGGCAGGACATGGTGACTCCACCAGTGTCCCTGCACCATGGCTTGTTGACTTTCCATTTAATCTGTAACTTTTCATTGCCCAGTCTTGCTTAACTGGCAGACTGAGGACTCACCCCAGGATCCATCCCTAGGCACTGGATTTGGGGTGGTAAGGGTCATAGTCTTGGGTCCCTTGAAAATATTAACCTTCCCAGATGCAAAACTGGCTAAATACTTGCTGCTTCCCTGCTCACCCAAGAGTTTAACCACCTGGTGTGCTCAAGCAAGTACTGAGCTCCAGAAAGACCCCAAGCCCGTGTGTTCCCCCCTCTGAGTGGGAGTAAGAGTCACACCTATCCCCCTGGAAGGTCTGACCTCTGAAAGGTTTGTTGGGAGGTGGGGCTTCCAAGGTAAACTAGGTCATCTCCTCCCAGCCCCTGCTTGGAACCAGGCCCACTGACATCCAACCACAGGGAAAACCTTGGTCTTTGCTCCAGCAAGAGAGGAAGGGAAGGAGCCCAGAAAGAGAAGAGGTTTCACAGCTTTGGCACCACCAGCTGCAAAGCTCGTGGTTAAAGCTGGAAGATTTCCTCTTTCCTGCTGCCTTATTTCACCCCCATGATTTCTCCTCAACCCCAGCCCCCTCCCCCTGCAAGACACCCAGGGTGAGGCTGTCAGCTGGGCAGTCCCGGCCACCCAGACACAGAAGTTTCAGCCATGATCTGGAGGGTTGCCCACCTGCCCAAAAGGAAAGGCCTCTTCCCTCTTCTGCAGACTCTGCTGGGGAAGCCAAGACCACCTGAGCTGGCCACAAGGCCCACCCTTGGAAGTCTGAACCACAGGGTATCCCCTTACCATAATGCCATGTGCCAACCTCAGACTAAAAAATCAAATAAGAACTGGCCTGTCATTGGTACAGCAGTAAAAGGCACCAGAGTCTACTCTACCCCTCCCAACTACTCTGAACACCCCCCAGCTTTGCTCCCTGGCTCCACTGTCCCCCAAATACCCAGCATCAACAGAGGAATTACACCTCAACTTAAATCCTCTCAGCTTCTTCTTCATCACCATCCTCATCATCACTTTAATTTACTGAATTCTTACTCCATGCCAGACATGCCAACCCTTGTGAGGCAGGTTCCGTCATCAACCCCATTTTACAGATGAGGAAACTAAAGTAGGTTGGACGGAGGTGGAGGGGAGGAGCTTATCTCTGCAACGCCTATGTTTTTAAATGGATAGACTTCTGATACCCAAGGCACCAATAATTCTGGCTTTGCCAATACTAAAGAAAAAATGTTAAGCAGTGGTGCTCCTCCTTTCCCCTTCCCCCAAGGCACAGAATTTCTGGGAAGGCCCTGTTCCCATGACATGACTGAATTCCCAGTATTGAAGTAGGGGAGACAATATTTGCTGCTTTGACTAAAAATTAACCCAGCCTGCATGTTCCCTAACCCTGTCCCAGAAGGACCCAGACCACAGTTTAAGAACTCCGTAGTCCAAGCACTAGTCTTCCCACTGTCCACTCCCCCATCACGAGTCGATGGTCAGTACCACCGAAGCAGAATGTGTGGAATTCTGACGCTCATGTCCCACCCCCCTCACCTCTGATGACCTCCTGTATTAATCCACAACCTGGCTGCTGTCTGGCTCAGGCTCGGGGGCAGGAAGGCTAGTGGGTGGGGAGGGAGGCAGGGGGGGTCAGGGACGCTGGAGATGGAAGGGAGAGGCTTGCCCCTGGGGCAAATAGGAGGCAGCTGGACTAGAACGGCCAGGGGAAGGGGCATGCCAAGTGGTTGCCCTCCCACAGCCACCTGCTGAAGCTTCAGCCTCAAGAGGATAAGACAGAAAGAGCCTGATATCCCCTGCCAAACTATTCCCCAGGCAGGAGGGCCCAAGCCTTGGGACCTAGGAGAGACAGTGCTTATTGAGAATGTACAGCTATAAAGGACAGCTGGGAGAGGGGCCAAGCCGGGGCAACTTGCCTCACCAGAAACACTGCAGGACTGATGGATGCACAACTCTAGGGGGCACTTTTACACAGTGCATTGTGGCCCAGGCCATGGCAGGGGGATACTTCTGTGATGACTAGAAAGTGAGAGGACATAGGCATAGCTTGCCAAGGAGGGACCTAGTTACCCCAGAATCCTCCAGGCTTCTCCTTTCCCTTCTCCAGATATCTGTATCCACTGCATGGATGGAAGACAAAGCAAGGAGAGAAGGGGGAGTGTTAGAGACCTAGGCTCTATAATCAAAGAATACCTAAAGACACAGCATTCCTAGCCCTGTGAAGGCCATGGTGTCCACACGGCAATCACAAACTCTTCATACCATGCACCCACCCACCCCCCAAAAAAAAACACTCTTGGAGATCAGATTTTCGTCCACTACAGGATGGGGTGTTCCTACCCAACCAGGGAGGAAGGGGTGTCCAAGACTCTCTGAGGGCTCTTCTGCCCCAGGTTCAAGCTGAGAAGAGAAGAGGCTACCAACCATCCTTATCTGGTGCCCGATACCCACCCGCTGGCCAGGGAAGGATGGAGATACAAAGAGAATGTGACCCCTTTATACCCAGGAAGTCCAAAGGCTCAGCCCTTTCTCCTAGTCTGATCTAGTACCAGTGCCACTCGCATCCACTGACACTGGCATCTCTGCTCCAGGATCAGCAACTTAATCCCCCAAGACACCCCTTTCAGATGTGCTGGGTGCCAGGCTGGCATCGCTCCTAGAATGCTTTCTGCTGACCCATCTCTCTCTGCCCAAGGCAGGAAGGGCAGAGAAGCTGGAGACCCAGACCCCCAGGGTCCACCTCCTTCCTGTTTTCCCTGCATCCTGCTCTCCTCCAGCTAACAAGCTGCAGAGGATTGAGGAAGTGGAGCGGTCTGGGACCCAGGACAGGAAGCTAGGGGCCAGAGTCCCAGCATCCGGACTGCAACAATGGAAGTTTTAAGCACCAGGAAAAGAGACAGACACAGACAGAGGCACACAGAAAGCAATAGAGAGTCAGAGAAGGAACAAGAAACAGAGGCAGAGGTACAGAAAGGCAGACAGAGAGAGATTCCGAAAGTAACAGAGAAAGACCGAAACAAAGACAAAAAGAAACAATGACAGACACAGAAAAAGAGCAAACCAAAGGGACTGAGATGAAAGCAAGCGAAGCAGGACAACAGAAACAGAAAAAGAAACTGACATTGGGGAGAAGATATTGAGGAAAAGAGTTTGAGAACGTTACTGAAACTAGAGGTTGAGAGAGAAAGCACACCAAAAAATAAGAGAAAGAAGGAAAGAGACAGAAAGATTGTACAGGGAAATGGAGAGAGAGGCTCACTGAGAAATGGAAAAAGAAAAAGTGTAAGATTAGGGCAAAGGGCCTGCTAAAAGTCTTTCTCTCTCTCTCTCTGCCCCTCTCCCTCTCTCCCTCTCTCTCCCTCTCTGTCTTCCTCTCTCTCTCCCTCCCTCTCTCCCTCTCTCTCCCTTTCTGTCTTCCTCTCTCTCTCCCTCTCTCGTTTCCCCTATTCTCTATTCCCTATCCCACACCCAAAAGGAGCAGGGTGCCTGTTATGAGGGCAGGTGAAGGTGCTCAGGCCTGGCAAAGAGACCCCTGTCTTCTTCCTACCTCTCAAACAGCTAGGTGAGCTGGCATGTGGCTTTGGGGAAGGGCAGTTCTGAAGAACCCTCAACATAAAAGCCCTTCTACTCCATCCCACCTCAATGTCAAAAGTCCAGGTCCTGGCTCCTCAGACCCCTGAGGTTTCACCTGCCAGGGTGAGGGGAGGTCCTGGATCTGGAACAGATGGCTGCCCCCTCCCAGCAACCCCCATCCTCCAGTTATCTGGCCCTAGACCACCAAGATGCAGGCTGGCGGCTGGACTGGGTCACTTAATTCACCACTTGCACCGGCAGCAGTCCCGCCATTGAGATGGCTCTTCTACTAGGCACCCCTGGGAGGTGTGAGATGGAGGCATGGGACAGAGTCCCCCTTTAGGGTGGCAACAGGCTGCCAGAGACTGTAGCAGTTTTCCTGGCTGAGCATGTCCATGCCAGCAGGGCCCAGCCACGTATCTGCCTTCTCCTTAACTCAGAGGGGTCTCTCAAGGGCCTTCCAGGCCAGCCGGAAGAGGCTGCTGAGAGCTCAGTGCACCAGGGTGGGCGTGGGTGAACCAGGGGCACCTTACCGGAGGGCTGCAGGCTCTCCTGGATGGCCTCGATCTCCGCCAGCTCCATGCACAAGCCTTGCCCATGCATCAGAGTGTGCAGGGGTTTTTCCACCCCCCGGGGCGGGTAGCAGCGCAGACCGGAACCGCAGCGCTGGGTATACACCCCACAGGGCATCCCCTTGCTCAGGGCACAAGTGGCGCAACAGCCGCAGCCCGGCTCCCGCACCAGCTCCTCGCAGCCCACGGGGGGGCGGCAGCGCGCCAGCTTCTCCTCGGAGCAGGGCGGGCAGTGGATGGCTTCGTCGCCCAGGCTCGGCCCGGGCCCGGCAGCCAGCAGCAGCGCGGCCACGAGGCAGAGCGCCAACATGACCGGGCGAGGACGGGGCGCGGGCGCGCGGGCTGACGGCAGCGGCACCCGGCGGCAGCGCCCGGCGCGCCGGGAGGACTCGACCCGGAGGGCGCGGGGAGACGGGGCGGCCCCGCTGGCGGACAGGGACGGAGCCAAGGAAGTTAGCAGGCGGGCCGGAGCGGGGCGAGCCTGGCCGCCGGGGCGCTGCGCCGCATCCTCGGCCCGGCCGGAGCAGCGGCCGGCGGGGGGCAGGGGGCTGAGCGGCTGCCCGAGACCGGCTCCCCCGGACTTTATACCGGCCCCTGGCCACACCCCCAGCGCCTTCCCAGAGGTGGGGGAGCCGGAGCGGGAGAGGGGGAGAGGGAGCGGCAGAGGCGGCCGTTAGGGGGAGGGGGCGCTGTCCTAAGTCGTTGCCGCCGCCGCCGCCGCGGCTCCAACATCTGAAAGTCCTTTTCTGCCGGAGAAGGAAGCCGCGCAGTTTGGAAGCCGTGGCAGGCGCCGAGAGCGGCCCTGAACCGGAGCCCGGGAAGGGAATGGGGGGACGAAGGGGCTGTTCCTTGGCCCCCTACCCCGATCTTGGAGGATTCTTTCCCAGCCCCCCCGAGGCCGCCCGCAACCCGCCCCCACCCCATCACCACCCCCACACGCTGAGAACCGGACCTCCTAGCCCGGACTCCCGGCTCCGCCGATTCAGTCTCCCTGGCCAGACTCCTTTCCACCGCACCCCAACCCCTGGAGACCAACTGGGGAAGGTGGGGAAAGGGACACGAGCACACAACGAGGGGCACGCAAGAGCCTGGTGACCCTAAGACGTTAACAGGCTCAGTTCTACGACCCCACTTGCCCCTTCCAAACCCCTCCCCCATCTCCCCAGGATTTATTTGGGCCCCCGGTCCACCCACTCTGCTTCCCCAAGATGGAATCATCCAAACCCTCAGGGCGGGGGCCAAGCCCCGTCCTCCTTCCTGCGTATTTGCTCCAGAGGCCCTGGAGGGAGGTGACTGGGGAAGGTGCCTCCCTCCAAGTACAAGCCGCGCATTGCACAACTCCAGGGGGCACCATTCCTTTTCCAGTAATTGCAGCTTTGTATAGCTATTATGAGAGTTTTCCAGCAGATGGCAGTCAAGGGTTTTGAGGAAGGGGTGCCTTTTTCCAATTCACGCTGTTGCTTTGGGGCTAGTGTTGGGGCTGGCTAGCCTTTCTGTAAGATCCCTATTACCGGCTGTATCCCCCACTCGTGCCCCAATCCCAGTGGGTTTGGGAGGGGCCCTAGAGTAGTATTTGCAGCAGGCACCCATCTCATAGGTTCCCTCTCAGGTCCCCCCAACACTCACCCATCCTCCCCCACAAAGCCATTCCCTATCCTGGAGTTTCAGGGTAAGGATGCCTGTCCAGGATTTTAGGGGCTTGGCCTACCCAGAAAGCAGACAGCCAAGCTGAAGTGTGGATCTGAGACCCCCTTTCCTTCTTCCTTTCCCAGGGCAGGGCCTCACAAGTTTGAACCACCTCCTGCTCCTTTCTGCAAGTGCAGACTAACCAGGTGATAGGAGGAAAAGAGGGACTGGAAGCTGGACCAGTAGGAACAGGACCAAAAAGTTGCAAAATCACGGCACCTACTGGCAGCCATCAGGACTGCAGAGAGCCTGGAGACTGACCAGGGCCAGAAGAGTCTGGGATTCTCTCCATCCTGCCTCACAGACAGACTAGGGTCACGTCTGCCCATCTGCCTTGGAGAAGGGCCAACAGAGCCAGGTTCCTGGAGTCCCAGGGGGAAGCCCAGCCTATCCCTGATTGGGAAATCTGCCTCCAGACCTCCCCCCCACCCCCACCCCCATCAGCACTGAACCCAGTTCTGTCACCAACTCATTGTGAGAACTTGGACACCACGTCTTCGAGCCTAAATAGCCCTAACCGTAAAAGCAACATAGATCATCCCCATCCAGCCTACCTCATGCAGCCCTTGTTACTGTAAAATGGGACCAGGAAGAATGGTTCTGATCCCAAGCTAGTCTTGTCCCCTAGACAGCAAACCTGGGAGGAGTAAAGGGGCTGGGACACAGAGAAAGGAAGACAGGAGAGACAGCAAGCTGGACTGAAGCCAAGAGCTGTGCCTGGGGGCAAAGCAAGAGTGCTGAGTACAGGTGAGCGTCAGAAATCCAGAAAGGTTTCCAAGTGAGGCAGATACTGGCACCTCCACTCCAGCACCACCCCCAGCACCCCTCTAGTGTCCTTTGCCCCCTCCCTTCACTGGGATAATTCCAAGGGGACAGGGAAATGAACAGGAGGCCTTCCAAGCACCTCCCCACCATTCATGCTGCGCACATTTACTGAACACCTACTCTGTTTCAGGCTTTGTACTAGATGCTAGGGATACAGAGATGGCCAAGACCATTCTCTGCCCTCAAGGAACTCACTGCCTAAGTTAGGGAGGACAGGTATGTAAATAAAGTCCAAGAAGTGTGCAGATGCCCTGGGGGCCGTTTATATGGGACATTGTAGGGACTCAGAGGAACAAATGGTCAGTTCTACATCCAGAGCACAGAAAGCCTTTGAGGGGGAAGCAGAGGTGGCTCAAGTATTTGGGCTTCCACCTACCACATGGGAGGTCCCGGGTTTGGTTCCTCTTGCCTCCTGGAGAAGGCGAGCTGGCACAGCAGGCAGGCACAGAGAGCTGATGCAACAAAATGACACAACAAAAGAGACACAAAGAGGAAAGACACAACAAACCAGGGGGCTGAGGTGGCTCAGGTGATTGAGTGCCTATATTCCACATGAGAGGTCTCAGGTTCAGTTCCCCGTGCCTCCTAAAGAGAAGATGAACAGACACAGAGAGCACACAGCAAATGGACACAGAGAGCAGACAGTGACCACAAACAATGGGGGGGTAAATAAAATAAATCTTTAAAAAGAAAGTCTTTGAGGAGGTGACCCTTGAACCATCCATCTTTCATGCTAAAGGGAAAAGCACAGACGTTAGCATCAGGCTGACATGGATTCTAATCTCATCTCTGCCAATAGACTCAATGGGAAACCACAGACAAATTACTTGAGCTCTCTGAGCGTCGCTATCCTCATCTGGAAAATGGACTAATAATGCCTGCCCCATGGCTTTGCTTTGAGATGGATGGATGGATTAATGAACGGATGGCAGCCTGTGCAAAGTGTCTGGCTCTGAAGTATTTGCTCCCTCCTATCCCTCTCCTGCTGGAACATGTAATCTCCGTGAAGCTGGGGCTCTCCTGATGGCACGACCTCTGTCTCCCCCACTCCCATCCCAGACTGGAGGCTCTTGCCCAGGCATGGGCTGCTCAGGGGCACATCAGGGCCCTATACTCAGGAGGGAGACTCTTTCAGCAGAGCCAGGATCTCCATAGAGTACATGGTACTAAAGGAGGTCTGGTCCAGCCCAGCTGTGAGAGATAGAGCCTGGGTCCTTCCCTGAGGACAGGAACTTCCAGAGGTCAGGGGAACACTCAGGCAGTTGAGCTGGAGTGGAGGTGCCAGTTTGCTGTCTGCAGTCCAGCCAGCTTAGCTACTTGCCAGCTTTGTGAATACTTTCCCTTTCTCTACCTCAGAATGACCATCTGAAAATGGAGTAGAGAACTCATTGAATCATGAGGCCCCTTCCAGCTCTAGCAGTCGAGGAATCTGGGAATTCTAATGTCCTTTTGCATGGTCCAAGACCCCATGACAGCATGGCGCCCAACTCTCCAGAGTCTGCCTGGCTTCCAGGCCAATTGGCACTGACAGGATCTCTTTCTCATTTCTCATTTCTTTGGGCCCTGTGAGTACTCTGTCACTGCCCAAAGAGATGACGAGGCTAACTCAAGGGCACACAGCTGGTAAGTATTTGAGCTAAGACTTGTGCCAAATATATTTACAGCCTGCTACAGACTTAGCCCCCTGTCCCATGCTGCCTCTCCTCCCAGAGCCATCACTGCAAGCCCTGGGCTCAGGATTCAAGGAAGGCAGGGGTTGGGGGAGAAGAAGGAGGTGCAACCTGGGAGACTCTCTCCAGAGGACACTTGCAAAAGTAGAGCCACAGGGAAACGGATGTGGTTCAAGCGACTGGGCTCCTATCTACCATATAGGAGGTCCAGGGTTCAATTCCCAGGGCCTCCTGGTGAAAGGCAAGCTGGCCCGCACAGAGAGCTGGCCCACACGGAATGCTGGCCCGCGCAGGAATACTGGTGCAGCAAGATGACGCAACAAAAAGAGATACAGAGGAGAGACAATGAGAGACGCAGCAGACCAGGGAGCTGAGGTGGCTCAAGAGATTGAGCACCTCTCTCCCATTCCGGAATGTCTCAGGATCAGTTCCCGGTGCCACCTAAAGAGAAGATAAGCAGACACAGAAGAGCACACAGAGAGCTGAAAGCGAGTGCAAAACAACGGGTGGTGGGAGGCGGGGAGCATAAATAAATAAAAATAAATCTTAAAAAAAAAAAAAAAATAGAGCCACAGAAGGGACTCCAGGCAGAGAGAGGCAGATGTTGGGGTGGGATGATAATTTGCCCTGCCCTCCCCTGACATCTGCTGGGTCAAAGAACAGGGTGCCTGCTTGCCAGGGTGCCTCTGGGCCTGACAGATCAGCAGCCCAGAACAGACCGCTTGTCCTTCCCCACACTTCCTGGTGGGCCTCCCATCCCTGCCTCCCATCCCTGGGGAACAGAGTGCTACCTACCCCTTAGGAAACCCAAAGAGACTTCCCAAAGGCTACCTACCCCTTAGGAAACCCAGAGGTCCATCAAAGGACCTCTGAACCCAGAGACCCCCAAAAGGGCTCTAGTTTTAGAGAGATCCCACAGAAGGGTCTCAAATCAGTAAAATCCCAGAGAGAGAGCCTGGGATCCAGAGAGATCCCCAACACACACACACACACACACACACACACACAAACTCACACACACACAGGTCCTTATTCCTCAGCTGCATGCCTCCTCTTTTCCCGTCTGCTTATCCCCAGCTTCTCTTTCTTGTCCCATCATCCCATGCCCAGAGTCTTATGCCTTCTCCTCTCTCTCTTCCCACTGCTGCCCACTTCACCAAGCCTTCCTCTTCTCCCTATCCAGGAGAACACCCTTGCCTGAGAGGTCTTCCAAGCTTGGTGGTGAGCAGACACCATAACCCCACTGGGAAAAATAGGGAGGACCACGCAGAAAAGGTGAGTAGATTGCAAGAGAGGTAGGGAAAAGGGAGTGACTGTATGTGTCTCCATTTCCTCATCTGCAAAATGGGGGTAATAATCACACATACTGCATAGGATTTTTGTGAGAAGCTATGGAGCGTGGGGGTCATACCTTGTGTTGGAAATTGAATCATGTCCCCCACAAAAGACATGTTCAAATCTTAATCCTGGTTCCTCTATGAACCCATTTGTAAATAGGATCTTTGGAAGATGTTATTATTAGTTAAGGTGTGGCCAAATTAAATCTGGATGGGATTTAAACCACATGACTGGAGGCCTTATAAAGAGGAAGTTGAAGACACAATCAGAGAAAGCCACAGGAAGAAGCCAGAAGCCAGAGAGGAAGAAGAGACCATCATGTAACTAAAGACTGCCATCACCAGAAGATACCAGCTCCGGGAGAAAGCATGGCCTTGCCAATGTATCAGTTTTGGACTTCTAGCCTTCAATACTGTGAGACAACCATTTCTTGTTGTTTAAGCCAACCCATTGTGCTGCATTTGTCATAGCAGCTCTGGCAAATTAAGATATGTCATTTAATAAATAAGTATGAAAAAATATACACAGAATACTGGTAAAAATGTTAAATATCGACAATGCCAAGCATTGGCAAGAATGTGGAGTAAGGCAACTCTAATGCTAATACGAAAACAAATTTGTACAACCACTTAAAGCAACCAACAATTCCTCTCCTAGAACTAGAACCTACAGAAATGTGCATGGGTGCATTCCAAAACATACAAGAATCATAGCAACATTATTCTTGGAATCAATAGTAGAACAGATAAATCTATCTTTGTACTATGAAATACTCTACAGCAATGAAAATGAGTGAGCTACTGCTACACGCAACAACATGGATGAATCATACAGTGTGTGAATGACTTCTGGATGATTCTATTTATATAAAATTCAAAGACAGGCAAAACTAACCTATGGTTTTAGAAATCAGGATAGAGTTTAACTTTGGGGAGAAGATGGGGGTAGTGAATGGTAGGGGTCTTGTGGGGTGCTGATAAGGTTTGTTGTTTGGCTACATAGATATATTCACTATGTGAACAATCACTGGACTAAACATTTCTTATCTCTGTATTTTTTTGTATGTACATTATACTTCAATTTACTTTTTTTTTTTTTAGGAGCTACCAGGGGTGAGCCCAGGACCTCATATATGGGAAGCAGATGCTCAACAACTGAGCTACATCCGCTCCCCAGTGAGGGTTGGTTTCTTTGTTTGTTTTGCTTTCAGGAGGTACTGGGGATCGAACCCGGGACCTCGTACATGGAAAGCAGGCACTCAAGCACTTGTGCTACATCTGCTCCCTCAATTTACTTTTTTTTTTTTAAAGATTTATTTTATTTATTTATTTCTCTGCACTGCACCCCACCCCCCATTGTTTGTGCTTGCTGTCTGCTCTCTGTGTCTCTTCGTTGTGTTCTTGTCTTCTTTTTATGAGGTACCAGGAACTGAACCCAGGACCTCCCATATGGGAGGGAGGTGCTCAATCGCTAAGCCACATCTGCTCCCTGCTTGTTGTGTCTCTCATTGTGTCTCCTTGTTGTGTCTCATCATTACATCGTCTTGTTGCGTCAGCTCACCATGTCAGCCCCTCACGTCAGCTCACTGTCTTGCTTGTCTTCTTTAGGAGGCACCGGGAACCAAACTGGGACACCCCCATGTGGTAGGCAGGTGCCCAACTGCTTGGACCACACCTACTTCCTTCAATTTCCTTTTTTTTTTTTTTAATTACTTTCTTCAATTTACTTTTAAAGTTGGCTTTTGTTTCTTTTTTTTGAAGAGTGCTGGCTCTCAAGTTAACCTGCCTAGGCTAGGTAGCTGGCAGTTGACTTGAAATAAGTCACCACACCTCTCTGTGCCTCAGTGTCCTCATCTTTCATTTTAAGTGAATACTATATAGGAGACTATAATGATTAAATTAATGAACCCATGTAAAATGCTTAGAATTGTGCCTGCCACATAGTAAATGCCTAATGAATGTTAGTTATTAGCCAAGACTAACAAAGTAAGTAAGATTAAGAGTCGTAGAACCAAAGTTCCTGCTCTGAATCCTGGCCTTGCCATTTACTAGCTCTGTAACTTTGGTCAAGTGACATCCTCTACCTTATCCTCAAATGCCCTCAGTTGTAAAAGAGCAATCATATCAGCCCAGCCTGGTAGGGCTGTACAAGAACCTACTGAGACAAAGCATGTAAAGCACTGAGCATAGTGCCTGGCACAGAGTAAGGCTCAATACATGTTAGCCATTATGCCAATAGTAACTCTATAAACCCATTTTACAGATGGGGCTCCAGGCAGTAAAAACACTGGCTTAAGGTTATGTGCAACTAGTGTGATTCAAGCACATTTGTGGGAAGTTAGAGCCTGTGCTTCATCCACACCCAGACTAGGGCCCTCTGCAGCTTCCAACTAGCACCACCATCCCATCTCCCAAAGCAACACAGCCTTGGAGAGTTTGCCCCAAATACAAACAGCACTCCTTCTCCTGCTAGGTTGTCCTGATGCCAGGTGCCTGGGTTCTGTGCCCAGAGACTGTTGTGTCTTCCCAACCCGATAGTTCTGGTGCCCTCAGTTGGGTTTTTGAGGACACAGCCCTAGACCCTAGATCTAGCTTTAAATGTGAGAAGAGAGTCTCAGAGAGAAGCCACACTGCCTACCAAGATTTCTATGCCTGCAGTCTCAGTCCTTGGCCTGAGAGAGGAAGGGGGAGTCCTGAAAAATGGCTGGTAAGAGCTGGAGAGGCCTTTGAGGGCAAAGGGACAGAGCAGGGTAAACCCAGAAACAAGACCATATTTCCTGGGACCTGTAATCCACATTGCCCCCTTCCACTTTTCTCCTGAAGCCTGGATTTCTCTCAGCCCTCACCATTTCCAGAGACTTGATATGTTGGGGCCAATAAACTTTAAGTTCTGTGCGGTCCATTCCTTGCCCCCATCCAGTCATGATGATCTAAAGAGCAGCAGAAACTGGGCCCCAAGACAGGAGAAAGCCATTGAGCCTGCAGTGGAGAAGCAGAGCATTCCCCAGGTTGGGATATGCAGGCTGTGAGGCGGAAAGCTTTGGTCTTGCAGTCAGTAGGCATGGGTTCATATCCAAGCTCTGTCCTTATTAGCTATGCACTGTGGCTTGTCTCTTCACCAGTATGGACCTCAGGTTCCCCATCTGTGAAATGGGGTTGCCAGTCCCTACTGCACTCCAAAGGGCTATTAAAGAAGATCAAATGAGGCTCTGTATATATGTGCATGGCCATGTATACCAGAAAGCAGGTTACAAATCAGTGGCATCATTATTATGGCCCCCATGGATCTCTTGATTCTGAAATTCTATGATGTTTTGGGGTCAAAGAATAGAGAGAACGGGAGAAGGAACCAGCAAGGAGAGGCCAAGAAAGAGAGGACTGAAACATGGAAAAGGACAGAGAGATGGAAAGGCAGAGAAAAATGGATAAATGTGATGAAATGATGAACTTGGAGAGATGAGAGAGATTTAGAGACAGATATGAAACCAAAGAGTTGGGGCAATCCTGGGAGCTAAGGCAGAATCTTTCCTGCTGCAAAATGCTGTGTTAGAAGACAGTAGAGGGAAGCGGGAGTGGCTCAGTCGATAGAGCCCCCGTTTACCATGTGTGAGGCCCCGGGTTCGCTTCCCGGGGCCCCCTTGTGAGGTGCTGATGCAGCGGGACCTCACAGCAAGGGGAAGATAAGCAGACACGGAGAAGACACACAGCGAATGGACACAGCAAGCACAAGCAGCAAGCGGGGGATAAATAAATAAATAAATAAATCTTTGGAAAAAAAAAAAAAAAGAAGACAGTAGAGCTAGATATATAACCAACAGAAATGTGTACACATGTGCAACAAAAGAATAAATTAGAATATTCATACCAGCAGTATTTGTAAGAGTCTCAAACTAGAAGCAATCCAAATATCCATCCAAAATTGAATGGATAAATAAATTTGTGTATTCATATAATGGAATCTGTGAGAAATAAAAATGAACAACCTATAGCTACAGACATCAACATGGATGAATTTTGCAAGATCTTGTTGAGCAAAGAAGCCAAGCACAAAAGAATACTACTGTATGATTTCTGTTAGATCAAGTAAACTAAACTATGGTGATAGAAGTCAGCATAGTGGTTACCTTTGGGTAGGAGGGAGGGAGTGGGGATTAGGGGAGACATGGGGTGCCTATACGATGCTGGTTTGGGTGGTGATTATTTTGATGTACCAGAGGTGTGCTGGCATGTGCTCCTGTCCAGAGCTCCAGAGCTGATTGAGCGCATCTCTTTCCAACTAATGCTCAGTGTTGTCATACTGGCAGCTAGTAATTGGCCATGGTGGGAGCATTTATGCCATGGATATTGACAAACACTACAAATCAGGCTCCACCACCCCACCTTGAAAGTCAGTTAAACATCTACCAGCATACCACTTAAATATTCACTTTGAAAACAAACTGAGCTGAATGCTTATTATTTGTACACGTTTTTGTGTAAATTATAGTTCAATAAATTGTTTGAATAAAACAGCATAACAAAATATTTTAAATATATGCCTGAGCACTAAGAAATAATGGAATATGGCTCAGTAACCTAAAAACAAAA
>JAQZBX010046268.1:10409-20917 GCA_029593785.1 Cabassous unicinctus | reverse complement strand
GGGGGGGACATTAGCTGCTTCTGAAGAGCACTGCTCTGCACAGCATGTTTGGAAAGCAGCTTATATAGGTAGGTTGGGTTACCTTAGGGATAAGGAGGTATTCGTTAAGGGGGCCCTGCTGCTGGAAGTGGAAAGCTTATGACATTTTCCATAATTTGCATCAGAGTATGGTGAGAGGGAAGAATCATTGATGATATAACAGAAGAGGATGGGCTTTGGAGATGAATCTTGGGTTTTCAAACTGTTTCCCTATTTACAAACTTTGTTATCTTGAACAAGTTACTTAGTTTACTTACCTGTAAAATGGGAGTTTCTCATGGAGTATTGAAATGAAGCCCTTGACCTGTGATAAATGTTAAATGAATATTGAATATTAGTTTCTTTCTTTCCTTGAGCTCATCTTTCACCCCATCCCCAGTTGCCCACCCCCCCCCCCAACATTCACTAATTCTGGTTCAGAAATTTAGACTGGACAGGAATGATGAGAAGAACTAACCAATTTCACCAAAGTGACTTGCTTAGTGACCGGTTGTTTTTCCTTTTCTCTCTGTTGATTTGAACCTACTTGCTTGCTCATCAGCTTAGTCTCATGCTTCCCTTCTTCCAAGAAGCCTTTTCAGTCTAGCCCAGGCCTGTGACCTTTTCCATCCCTAATATCTGCTAATCTATTGCTTGTAGCATTCATGCAACTTCTCACATACCTGATGTTGTCAGCTCTGTGTCCACATGCATGAGTCTTCTCTTCTGCACACCATTCCTTGAGGGCAGGGACTTAAGGGATTAACCAAATGTTGGTACCCAGGCACAAAGATAAACCCTGGTGTCTCAACTGTGGCCCTGTTGACCTTTGGACCAGAAAATTCTTTTTGGTAGGGGGCTGTCTTGTGCATTGTAGGATGTTTAGCAGAATCACCGGTCCGTACTCACCAAATGCCCCCTCCCCCAAGATGTTTACAGACATTACCAGACATCCCCTGAGAGGCACAATTGCTCCCATTTGAGAACCACTGAGGTAGACAGTGTCTCTCACTGCTGGTGCCTGGTTCCTGGCTAGGCAGGGAGATGGGAAAGGCCAGATGTGAATCCTTAATAGGCATGTTGGGAGGTTCAGGACTCTTAGCCCCTCAGGCCATGGTGTCTGTCTTTCAGTGGCTGGTGTGTGGTAGTTGACTCCATCTGTTTCATTAAAAGTCCATGTATGAACAAGCGCTTTCCAATTACCTTTCAAAGCAAGCACGTACAGAGTGGGTGCTTAATAAATACTTTTTGAGATGCAATTAACTGCTGCCCGCCCACCTGCGGCATCTAAAAATTATACCTAGACAAATGACTCAGAGGATGCTTCACGGTCCTGGCTGTACAGTGCTGTTTTGGAGCCAAGGGCTCCAAGGCAAGCCCATTGGATTCTTCCAGGGCTGGTCTCTATCCCTTTTGCTTGCTACAAGTCCTAGTAATTCCTTGTATCTGTTAGCATGTCACAGATTATAAAGTGCCCCCACATATATGTGAGCTCCCTTGATCCCCACAGCTATCCTGTTGCGGTAGGGCAGGAACAATTATCCCCATTCTGCAGATGAAGGAAGTTACTCTCAGATCTCATGCTAGTGAGTGGCAAAGCAAGTACTCACTGTCTCCTCTGACTGTAAGTCTAGTGCCCTTTCCACTTTTTCAGTAAGGAATCCAGGGCAGCAGAGTTCTGCAGTGGCTTCCACATCTCTATTCCGTAGGAAATGGCAGTTCCACAGTCTTGACCTGCCCCTGACCCTGAGGTAGCTGGTTGCACAGTCCTGGTGGGAAAGTGTGCAGAGACTAAGAGTCATGGTGGGCTTCCAGGCCTACTGTGTGCGTCAAAGGCTGTGCCTCCACCCACCAGATCCCATTTCCATGCTGCTCTCCCTGTCCTGAAGAGTTCTGAGATCCTCCTGGCCACTTTATGGAAGAGGCAAAGAGTTTTCACCTCATCTTTCTCTGAAACATCATAGAAATGGCCAGAACCTTCAAGATCCAAGAGAAAGCTGTAGCTAGATTTCCAGGCTAGCAGGAGTTAGTAAGGAAGGCTAAAACTTTTTGGATCTGAGCGTCTGTTGGGCATTAGAAGTCTATAGTTTCATGCCCTAGGAAATTCTTTGACTCTAACATTCTTGTGTGGGCAAGCCTGGATGTGAGTAATGCCTTAATAGAGAGTCACTTGTGTATTGGCCTACAGGTGGGGAAGTTAGTTATTATTCATGCAAATAGAGAATTCTCTCAATTCCAGCAATTTTTCTAGTGAAGACTTGCTCACAGATACAACTTGGCCCCCTTTTAATGGAGTGATTGGCTTGGCTTTTCTTTGACAGGACAAGCCAAGCTGGGCCTCATTGTCCAGACATCCTAGAATCTATTTTCCAAAGATGATTTTCATGATAAGATGATTACTTTATTAATTGAGGTGGAGAGGAGGGAGGACTGAAACGCTGACCTTGAGTACCTTGGCAAGAAGAGACAGGTGTGCATCTCATTCTTTTTAAAAAAATTTTTAAAGATATTTGGATTACATAAATGTTACATAAAAATATATAGGGGATTCCCATATACCCCACTCCCCACACTGCCCCATTTGCCCCCATTAACAACATCCTTCATTAGTTTGGTACATCTATTGCAATTGATGAATACATTTTGGAGCATTGCCACTAAGCATGGATTATAGTTTACATTGTAGTTTACACTCTCTCCCTCACAATTCTGTAGGTTATGGCAAGATATATAATGGCCTGTATCTGTCATTGTAATGTCATTCAGGACAATTCCCAAGTCCCGAAAATGCCCCCGTTTAACACCTGTTTTCCCTCTCCCTGACCTCAGAACCTCCAGTGCCACTGCCTCCACATCAATGATATAAGTTCTTCCATTGCTAGAATCACAATTGGTCTATAGTAGAATACCGGTAAGTCCGCTCTAGTCCATAGTTCATTCCCTAATCCTGAGGATTCTGGGATAGTGATGCCCACTCCACCTCTAACTGAAAAGGGGCTTCAATCCCATATGGCCAATGGATGGGACTCTCTTGCTTGCAGTTGTAGACGCTCTTGATTCCTTGGTATGGTGGTTGTCCATCATCACCTCCTTGTTAGGTGAGTCCAATGAACTGGAGAGTAGGTTTTGCAACTCCATTGAGGCTCAGGACCCAGCTGGCATATGGACAGCCCAAAGATCCAAGTCTCTTGGACATATACCTATGAACTCCAGCACCAACTATAAGTTCAAATAGAAGGGACAGAAGAGCCATGTGTAGGGAAACCACAACTGAGTCCAATTCTATCACACTGGGGAGCATAAACTCCAAAGTAGGGCCCACTGGCAAGGCACTAAACTCATGAGTTATCTGCCCCGACCATAGTGGCATCTCATTCTTAAATGGCTTTATAGATAATGTGTCTAAGAGTAAAACAATGGAGAAAAAAAATCCCCACAGTAATCAACTTTGTTCTTACATCTCTGTGAGAAAGCCATAGAAAAGTCCTTTCCTGGTTCTCCTTTTTTCAAAGACGTTCCAGGAAAGTCTCATTTGGACAGGGTCCAAGTTTGAAGCCCTGCAGTTAAAGTGTCTGTTTTGCAATTTCTGGAGGAGAGGCAGCATAGAATTGTGGAGAAAGCCCTGGGCCAGGAGTCCAAAGACTTGGCCTCCCGTCTAGGCCCTGCTTCTTAAGATGTGTGTGACTTAGATCAAGTCTTTTCACCTCCCTGAGCCTCAGTTTTCACAAAAGGTAAAACAGAAATGATAGACCTGGCCTGCACACCTAAGAAAGTGACAATCAAGTAAGGTAATGGACATGCATGTTCTGTAAATCATCGAAGACAGTACTGCTGTAGCAGGAAGACATCAGATCTGTGTTCCAGCTCTTTAGTAAATGCTTTCTGTGAACTACCCTCATTGCCTACAGAGGGACATGTAAAACAGACTGCAGTTTATGTAGGAAGATTTTTTATCTTTAGAGAAAAGCTTGAGGCTGTGATGAGAATTGAGGTTCAAGTCAGTTGCTCTACTCATTTGTCTATTTACACTGGACATATTTCACAGGATTTGGAGGTTCCAAAGAAACAGGTATATGCAATGCTTTGTGGAAATAAGTTCTGGATTGATGGCGGGTGTCACTTCATTCGGTAGACACTTCTGAAGTGCCTACTGTGTGGCACTTCACAGTTGAGGGAAAGCAGCACAGTCCCTGCTCTCCTAGAGCTTTCAGTCTAGCGGGGGAGATAAATATTAATCAAATAATCACACTAAAGATTGTATGTGGTAGGCATTCCTTTTGAGTAAATGACTCTTCTTTCTGCTCCAGAAAGTAGTTCTGCTGTTAGGGATGTTCCTACCCCCTGCAGAAGTTCTAGAGGCTGCCAAAATGGAAGAAATACTATCTGATTCTGGTTTTCTAGGTAGTGGCTTCCTAGAACCAGGGATAGGCACTGTCTCCTTCCCTGTCCCCTAATGCTCAGTTTTGGCTAGCATAGCTACTTTTTTTTTTTTTTAGTGCTTATGCTTGTCATTTTCATTTTGTCAAAGTTAAGATTGTTTAGGGGAAGTGGATGCGGCTCAAGCAATTGGGCTCCCATTTACCATATAGGAGGTCCAGGGTTCTATTCCTGGGGCCTCTTGGTGAAGGTAAGCTGGCCCGAGTGGAGAGCTGGCCCATGCAGAGTACTGTCCCACGTGGAGAGCTGGTGCAGCAAGATAACATAACAAAAAGAGACACAGAGGAGAGACAATAAGAGACACAGCAGACCAGGGAGCTGAGGTGGTGCAAGAGATTGAGCGCCTCTCTCCCACTCCAGAAGGTCCCAGGATCAGTTCCCGGTTCTGCCTAAAGAGAAGACAAGCAGAAACAGAAGAACACACAGTGAATGAACACAGAGATCAGACAACAAGGGGGGTGGGGTGGGAATAAATAAATAAATCTTAAAAAAAAAAAAAGAGAGATTGTTTAGGATTAGGTATAGCTCGGTGGTTGAGTGCCTGCTTCCCATATACAAGGTCCCGGGTTCAATCCCTGGTACCTCCTAAAAAACAAAAAGATTGGAGGGAGAACCCAGGTTTTATAAAATGAGGACTGTTGTCCCAATGTCAAACTACTGTGACCCTCACAATCACTCCAGTAGCTCCATGGAAATTATGTTATCCAAGAATAAGTGGAGAAATTGGGCAAAACCCCCCAAAGGCTGTTGTTGAATATCCCATGTTCCAGTGGCTTCTGCGGCCCAGAACGAGGAAGAGAGCACACACTCTCTGGAAATGTCAGAGGAAAAGTAGGAGAGAAGATGCGTTCTTACTGATCCCTATAACAGTGTTTATTTTCCAAGAACCCTTCGTGGAACACTGACGCTTCATTCCTGAGAAGATCAGATCTTTTAAGTAACATACACCTCCACTTTCCTCCATGAGACAGCCATTCCTGGCTCTAGGAAGTACCTAGCTCTTCTCCCCTCCCTTTTTCAGCACCTAAGAGCTCAAAGTCAAGCTTTGTTTTTTAACTGCTATTGATTGTTTTTCCAACCCTTTGAGCTAGTTTTATAACCCTTGTTCTATTGCTTTTTTCTTGGCTGGCTTTAAAATGCCCTGAAGATCACTCTTTTGATAAATTCCTGCTAGGCAAGGAGTTTACTATCATCTTTCAGCAATAAGAGCAATCTCGCTCACCTCCCAGCACCTGGTGTCTTCCAGGGAACAGCATCACATGTAGTCTGGGCAGGTGAAGAGTTCATTTGACAGCTGAGTCCTAGGATACTACATGTAGGTCTTTCTGTCTCCACTAAGCTGACACTTCATACAAAGCACATATGGGGACTGGTTGAGGAGAGAGGAAGGCTGAAAGATGTCCTCATTCCTATGCTAGGACTTTAAATAAACATGCAAGAAAAGGAAAAACATTTACAAACTGGTGGCACTCATCATCTCGTTTTTCTATCTTTTCTCTCCCTGCTATTTAGGTCACAAATGTGAAGATCAGGGACTGTTTCTTCTTTTAGTTGGATTTCTGTAAGCAGCTCTGTTCTGTTGGGGTGGACTGTTAGCACCAAGAGGAAAAAATGGCATGTTTGAGACAGAAATGAGCTTCCTTTCATTTGACCCCATGCCATCTGATTCTGTATTTCAGTCGGTTGTTGTAGCTTTTATGCACCCTGGATCCCCTCTCTCTCCCATTCCTCAGTGCATGCTGCAATTTCTTAGTTTTGAAAGGGGTAGCATATTCTGCACCCCAGAGGCATAGAAAGTTATTCCTTTTAAAAGGTGAATAGCCTCTTCTTTTCCTGTTTGACTGCAATAGCTGGATGCATGGAAATTGAATTTTGGTTTAAAAGTGAACATTTCACGACTGGACTGAGGTTGAATTATGGGTGAGAATGGAAAGTCAGTTTCTGTTAGACTCCTATACTCTCCATTTTGTTCATCCCAGAGCTGGTTCCAAACTGCTGAAGAGAGATGGTGGGGATTTGAGATGTCTTCAGAACACCGTCAAATCCAACTGGCCTCATAGTACTCCAACTCTGCATTTCTGCCTGGACCTGTTTAGTCTCTGCTTCTTCCCTTAGGCAGCCCGGCAGGACATGAAGAGAGGGCTTTCAGAGCATCCATCCAGTGGACCCTCATTGCCACAAGAAATGAGCAACAACAACCAAAACATGGGAAGAAGCATGTCAGGAGCTGCCCCCACACTTCTCCTCCTCCCCTGCCCAACACACACAACTCAGTAGCCAACCACTCAGGCCTCCCTGCTGCCTCACCTCTCAAGAGAAAACCAGCCCTTGAGTATAGAAGCAGAAGTGGATTAGTGGAAAGAGTGCTGGATTAAGTATCAGGAGACCTGGCTTCTAGATCCAATTTTACCCATCAGTAGCCATGGAATTTGGAGGCAGCTACTTAACCCTTCTGGGTATCAGTCTCTTGGTTTGTCAAATATAGGCAGAAATACCTGCCCTTTCTCCTCCTCCTGAGTGCCATCAGGTTGTGAGGGTGACATAAGACAACAGAGGGGAATGACCTTTGGAAGAATATAGTGTTGCGGCTTTGCACGTATTGCACCCTAAAACCACTTCCAAACCATAAGAACAGTTTTTATAGGGTCATTTTATAGGGTGAGGCTGTTGCGTCTAGGGAATAATGTCCAAGCTCATTGATCTTGAAAACCCCCAGTCTTGGGGTGTGTCCACAATCTGTCCCAAAGGTATTGCCCTTCGGCTCATTTTGAAGCTCCTCTCTGAGAGCAGTCCACTCTTCCAACCCCGCCATTCTCAGTCAGTCTTGTGATCCTTATCACTTTGGATGGGCCATGAGTAGCCTGGTTAGAGGGCTCTGGGATCCAATACCTGCTCCACCACATACTACTATGTGGACTTAGGCTGCCCACTTCATATCTCTGGGACTCCTCTGAAAAATGAGAGAAATGCTATTTGGCTCCAGAGGGTTGTCGTAAGGAGTAATCAAGACATGTAAAGTATCTGACCAATTTCCTGGCTCAGTCCATGTCAGTTCTCTTCACCCCTTTACCAGACCTCTGGGGAGAATTATTTCCTGATGCCTCTGCTTGAAGATGGTTTACGTATCCCCAGGGCATTTTAGAATCAGAGACGAGAGTGGCCCTGCACATGCCAGTCCTGCCCGCGGGGCTGACTCTGCCTTCTCTCCTCCTTACCCTTGCTTCCTTGTGCAGGGAACATTATCGGCTCTGGAATCTTTGTCTCGCCAAAGGGCGTGCTGGAGAACGCGGGCTCCGTGGGCCTCGCTCTAATCGTCTGGATTGTGACAGGTCTCATCACAGCCGTCGGAGCTCTGTGCTATGCCGAGCTGGGGGTCACCATCCCCAAATCTGGAGGGGACTACTCCTATGTCAAGGACATCTTCGGAGGACTGGCTGGGTAAGAGGATCTGTGGGTGCCTGAGGGCTGGGGGAGAAGAAATATCATTCACAAAGCGGTCAGATCAGAGGAGGCCTAGACCATGGGTTTCCAGTCACTAGAGTGACAAAGAGAACTAGAGAATGGCATTTCTCTCTTGCCTCCACATCTGTAGCACTGTGTCCCCTTGATACTCCTGAAAGCAGCAAAGCAACCTGGTATGTAACTTTAATCTCTGTTGATCTTGGCGGGCAAGTTTCTGTGGGTGGAAGCAAATAGAGCTCGGTGACCACACTGACCACAGACTCCCAGGGAAAGCACGTCACAAATGCCAAGTCCTTTTATCTTGATTAATAAGACTGATGGCCTGAAATCCGGGAAACCTCTTTTCACATCACTAAGGGTAATGGCCTCCCTCTAGAGCCGGGCCCTGATCTTCGCTTTCCCGACTTCTGCAGCCCTGCTGTGGAATTCCTGAGCCTTCTTCCCACAAAGGGCTTAAGGGTGTGGAGAACACGGCCCTGCAAACCTCCGTCCTGTGCCTCCCTGGCAGTTGCTTAAGGAGACACACCCTCGGCATGTCCTGGCTGTCAGAATTGGGGATTGCCAACTTTATTTTTCCATAATTGGATGCTGGGGGCCAGTGTGGTAGAGAAGAGATGTTGAAAGGAGAGGGGGGAGAGAAGGAACGCCAAGACTTGTGTCAGTACTAGTCAAAACTTAGCTCTTCACTCTTAAACCACTTTATTGTCATTTCAGAGGGCTGGGTGTCTCATTTGAAGGCGGCTGTTCTCCTCTGTAAATAAAAAAGGAAACACACCCCCCTAACCTCCCTCCCTCTCCTAAAGGCCGCCCGTGGCTTGCCCAGACTTTCCCCTGATGAAGTCTGAATCCTGCCGCACCTGGGGTGAGGGGCGGGGGTCTCTCGTGCTGTCCTGGGTCAAGCCCTGTCCTGCTCCCCGTCAGGTTCCTGAGGTTGTGGATCGCAGTGCTGGTGATCTACCCCACCAACCAAGCTGTCATCGCCCTCACGTTCTCCAACTACGTGTTACAGCCGCTCTTCCCCACCTGCTTCCCCCCAGAGTCTGGCCTTCGACTCCTGGCTGCCATCTGCTTATGTAAGTCTCATCTGGGCCTTGCTCTCAGGACACCCCTTTTACACTTCCTGGTGCCTTTGGATAAATGAATTCTGCATACAATCGTCTGGTGTTTAAAAAAAAAAATACTTAAGATGTTGCTCAGAGTTACAGTCATTTTCATTGGTAGGATTCTTTGCACAAAGCATTTTCACCTATATTCTCTGATTTGAGCTGCTTTAGATAGGCTGGGCCAGTATTAAGATTGTTATGGAGCAAATAATAAAATAGAGAACCAAGCAAGTGACTTATTCAGGGTGGTGGGCCCTTGAGGGGACCCCAGGTCTCCTGATTCCTTCTCTTGACACTGTACCACACTGTGCCGGCTGCTCCCGGCTGTTTCTGGGAAGATTTTACTGGCTTTATACCTTTACCTACACCTGCCAACTCACACTTTTTTTTTAAGTCTTTGGGAAGAGAGTTTAAAAAGTGAATTGGGGATAAAAAAATGCATTGTTGGGGAGCGGGTGTAACTCAGTGGTTGAGCGCCTGCTTCCCATGTATGAGGTCCCAGGCTCAATCAACCCCCAGTACCTCCTAAAAAAACAACAACATTGTTCATGGGCCCTCCCCTTGATGAATTTGCTATCTAACTGGGGAGAAAAGCCATAGAGACCAATCCTGTGGTTGGGATTGCAATTGCAGGTAAAATGCGGAGAAGGAAAAAAGATCTCTGTGAGCTGGAATAGGTTAAAGAAGTTCTGCAAAGCTGTATTTCTAAGAAGTCTCAATGTTTAATCTCTGATATCAGTGATCTCAATGGATTGGCGTATTTTACGTCTGTCAATCAAAATCTAATTACTCATGTAAATAATTGGGTATGTTTCAGAGGCTCCGCATCGAGAGCTGTTTGGGTGCCTTCCTTCCCCCACCTTCCAACACATACTGGCTTGGCTGAGGGTAGTGCCCATCCTGCCTACACCCCTTCCCAGGTCCTTTCCCACTCTGACAGACAGAGCGGTCTTTCCCAGGTCCTGACACTTTCCTTCTGTCATGCTGGTGGGGGTGGGGGATGGAGGGATCCCCCACCCACCCCAATAGCTGGGACTCAAGAGGTGGTCTCCTTGGCAAGTTTGCCTTCTTTGGATGGGTGTTCAGCCCTGCGATAGACCCCACCTCCCAGGCCAGTGGCACTGCGGAGCCATTGCTTGGGACCTATTCCTTGTCCTCCATCAGGTCTTGCAGGTCTGGAGGCGAGAAATGTGGCCTCCAGAGCCAGGCTGCCTGAGCCTGGGTCTCTGCTCCACTTTCTAACTGCGGGCAGTTCTTGCCCAAGTCACCCAGCCCCACTGTGAGCTGGAGATAGTAACCCTGCCTGTCCCCCGAGGTTGTTGGAAGGCCCTAGGGACAGCATCCTGCCAATCACTGAGGCTAGGCTGGGGAGTAAGCTGCTGGGGCTGCTTCACCCTTGCTTGTGAGTAGGGGGCAGTGGGGGCGTGGGAATGCAGGAAGAATTGCTGTATCTGTCATTAGGCTTATGTGGGGCGGCGGGGGGGGGGG
>JAQZBX010046268.1:0-10309 GCA_029593785.1 Cabassous unicinctus | reverse complement strand
TTCCTGAGCTGCTGGACCCCATGGCTTCCTTGCATTCACCAAACCAGCCAAGGTAGATTAGCCCTTGTCTGAAGACCCACGACCCTCCCCCTCTGGCTCCAGCCTTCCCTTGCCACCCTACCCCTTTCCCCCTAGCAGATAAGAATTACTTCTGCCTGCAGTCCAGCTCCAGAAAGACAGGTTGCACGCAGCCTCCCTCCGTCGGCTTCCCCAGGCCTGGACACTGTTAGCACCCAGCTGAGGAGGAATTCAGAAATGCTGGCTGATGACAAAAATGACAAGATCCTCCCCTCTCCCGATTCCTGCTGTCAAAGATTCAAGAAAGTATACCTGACCTGTGCTCTGTCTCCTACACAGAACTGCAAGGAAATTATCTCCAACTTAATGATGGTCAGTCTAGTTCTCCAGGGACAGGAATTTTTTAATTTCCTGAAGATATGTGTTCAAGTATCTTTCCACCTTCATAAGCAGAAAAATCTTCTTAAACCCTTCTTATTCCCAAGCTCATTCCTCCTTATTTCCTTTAGAGGAAACAGGAAACAGCTCCTCTCCTCACCCTCTGCACTTGCCCTTTCCTCCCAGATGCCATGGCTGCGTGTTGCCGCTAGCTTCCCTCCCTCGCAGGGGGCACATTTCTCTCCTCTTCTTTAGACAGGACCCACCCAACTACTTTGAGTCTGTGTAAAAAGCTTCTGCTTTCTAGTTTAATAGTTAGGTGTTTGTTTGTTTTTTTAACATACTTCTATAAGCCCCTCAAATCTTCTCTTCAGATATCTAGGAAAACAAGAACCAGGCTATCAGGAAGGCTTGGTGGATGCCATCTCTCATTAAATGCTGATGTCTTTTATTCCAGCACCCCCACACCCATCCCACCCCTACCATCATCCACCCCTAACCCACCCTCTTAGCAGGTGCCAGGAAAGCCAGCAGGATAACACAGGTCCAGCAGTCTGTGGAGGTAGAGCCAGGAGTGGCAGGTCTAGCTGATTTCTCCAGGGTAGCAGGAGAGAGCTTGGGTATGGTACAGATGGGTCTACGTGTGAAACTCTGCTTTCTGCTCTCTTGTTTGGGCATGCTGAGGACTGGCTCCATCTGCTTTGGCCTTAGAGGTTTTGAGGGAAGGGCCTCCCCTCCGAGGAGAGGTCACTGGTGTATGATGGAGAGCATCAGGTTCAGGAAGCTGGAGCCCAGGGCACAGAGCCCAGTGGGGAGCGAAGGCGTGGCAGAGCCTCTGGCTGGGATTTGCTGTTGCGAGGGAGAAGATGAGGTCAAGCTTGATTCCACGGAAGAGCTGCTTTGAAATAGAGCAGATGAGAAATGATGGTGGGGTGGAGGGGCAGGAAGAACCTGCTGTAACTGGCTTGCCTGCACGGAGCCTGGAGGGGGTGAAGAGGAGAGAGAGGGAGAAGGAACTGCAGATTTGGATCACGCTTATGCAGCTGCAGCTGCTGCTTTGAGTTATTTTATTATTTAGGTCAAAGCTGATTATTCACTGCTGAGTCAGCAGAATATCCCTAGCCACCAGGCAGTTAAAAAAAAAAAAAAAGCATTTTACATTTTAATTAAATGAAAAGCCTTTCTCCCTTCTCCAAAGCAAGCATATTAACGGGAGGAGGGAGTTAGGAAAGAAACGACTGGGAGGTGGTAAAAGTTGGTTTTAGGGTCTTTGTGATTTCATGAGAAGTAAATGACTATTCTCTACATAAAAGATTCAAGTAATATGGAAAGAGAGTCAACCATGCAAACCTCCCCTCATCTTTTCAGCAGTAGTGGATAGGTAGCCTTACAGTTCTAAATAAAAGGCATCAATCTATTTACGTATCTGGGTATACAAGCATATATATTGATAGGCCATTTTCTGCAGTTTGCTCTTTATCATGTAATCACATATTTTGGCTGTCACAGGAGTTTATAGTTATAAACAAAGTGGCCATAATGGAACAGAGAGAAAGTCAAGTGTACTTCTTGAGGATGTCCTCTCCTACTCCCTAATCTGTGCATCTTGCTTCCTAACTCCGGTTTTCCTTTGGGATATGTTTGTTCCGCCTTTTTTGGGGACTGGGCCACCTTTCCTTCAGGCAGCTCCTGACATCCTTCATCTCTTTCTGGCCCAGGGTCACCTCTAGCATTTGAAGTAGAATTTTTTTCTATTCAAGTCTTCCTCTTCTCCCAGAATGTCTTGCACTAAAGAAGCTCAGTCTCCTTGCTTGCCCTGAGGGGGAAGAAGGGGTGGAAAAGAAGGAGGGTAGGACCCTGCATGCATTTCACAAGTTTAAAAAATGCTTCTTATCTTCTTTTCTATCTTTCTACCCAGATTCCTAAGATGCTAGTTTTCCAGGGCTTCAGGTCTTTTCTTCTTCCCTTTACTCAAGATCTTTGGAAAGGAAAGGACTCATTTTATGTATTTCTTCTAACCCTGAGTTACTCTGCAGTTCCCTTACAGAAGGCTTTCAGGTGTTAGAGGCAGGATACTGTGATAGATAAATCTGTATATGTTGTTTTGCAAATTGCTTGGAAATTAATCCCATCATTCTTTGTGGCATTAAAGAGTTCAACAATCTCTCCCAGCATCTAAACCTCTTAATCTCAGTTCATTTTCCCTTGAGGCCCCATTATCTCTAGCCCCACCTTTCTCATCCTTCACTAAATATCCCATTACCTCAGATACCTAGGCTCTGCTGACTTCTTGCCCTTCCCAGTTCCCCAGAGAGTTCCATGAGTTTCTGATCAGCCTTGTATAAATATATATATGGATTCATATGAACCCAGACAAATTCATATAGCCTAGATTTGTTTCCCATACATCCAAGTCCCCCTTTTTCTCTGTACATCTTCTGACTATCCAGCATTTAAAATATAAATGTGTTGAAAATCTTTTGGTTTTGACTCAATGGTGAATTTAAATAAAATCTCATTTTTCATTTTTATGGTGCATTAAAACTAAAACTACTCTGTAAGTGGATTTTCTGGGAATAAAAGAAGAAACTGGAAATCCATCATTAATCACAATATCAAGCTCCTACTTTGAGTGGAGGTAAGGCATTATTTATACAGAGTCTTGGGAGAGATTAGAGTCTGGTGAAGAGACTGGTGTACAAACAAATACTTATAGTACAATGTGATGAAAAGAAGTGTGTATAACTTGGGGAAAGATGCTTCAAAGTTGGGAAGGAGGTGTGCTAGGGAGGGTTTCCAGATTGAGCTAAATCTTAAAAGGAAAGGAAGAAGGTTCCAGATGGGCGTAAAGTAGGAGGTCCACATAGAGAGAAAGACACAGGCAAGACATGGGGTCCAGACAGAAATTACCCGTTCAAGAAAAGCCAGAGATTTTGTGTGGGTGGGGCCTGGGAGAGCGACAGGAAATGAGACTGGACAGGTGGGCAGGATCCAGATCCTTGGAGGATCCTGTATACCACGCAGAAAAGAACAGATGTTATCCAAGGATCGGGGACCCATTGACAGCTTTTGAGCAGAGGAGAAACTTAATTAGGTTTGCCCTTGGGTAAAGAAAAGACTGAAACGTGAAGCAGCAAGACCAAGTTAATAGGCTAAGCGTTTGTCCAGGCCAGAGAGGCAGTAGCCTAAACTATAAAAGATGTAACGAGGGCAGAGAGGTGACAAAAACAAGACAGATTTAGGAGGAGATTCAGCCAGATATGTTGATTGATCGGCTGCTAAGGGGGAGGAATTCTAGTGTGTCTACAAATCAAAATGAAATGTTTCAGCTGTCTCCCGTGGTCTTGTGAGCAACAAGGATGTGTGCTATCTGTTTCTGCCTTTCATGTCCTCCCCCTCCAGTCCTGAGGCGTGCTGAGTGGTTTCTGACTAGAAGTCTTTCTCAGGGTGGTTACCCCAGGTGCTGAGCTTGGCACAGGGAATTTAGTGGCAAACACCCCAAAAACCCTTTTTCTCATTAGAAGTAGCAGCAGCGGAAAATCAAGCCTGCTCTCTTCATGAGTGTTTACTGAATCCTCTGGTTTGTCCTTTATAAGTACCATGGATGATACAGAATTATTCGATCATTATCAAATATTTGCGTGTCTGTTCTGCTCCAGACACTGTGCTAGGCCTGGGGGTAGCACAGTTCCCGTCCTAAGACTGTGAGTTCCCATCCTAAGGAACTCACAGTCCAAGGGGTGATTCCAACAAGTATACAGGGAATTTCAGTTCACTTTGAATTTCGGTTCAAAGTGGTGTTACAAGAGGACAATATCCAGGGAGCTAGCTGGATATTGATTGAAGAGAAATGAGGGTAGGGGAGTGGAGTTGAAGAAAGCCTTAGATGTGTAAATTGAGGTTGAAAGGTCAGTTGAAGACAGACAGGCAGTGTCCAGCTTGGAGAGGAGGGTAGGGGGCAAGAAGGAACACAGTTCTATGTGGGGACTATAGGTAGTTCAGTGTAGCCACAGCATAGACTGGGAGGCGGGTAATGTAGAAAGAAGCAGGGACCCAGTCGTGAAGGGACTTATGAGCCATGCTAAAGAGATTAGGCTTTACCCTAAGAGCAATGGGAAGGCATTAAAGGGTTTCAGATAGGGGAGGGACATTATCATATTTATGATTTAGAAGAATCATGTTGGCTGCAATGGTAAAGGATGGATTGGAGAGAGGATTAAAATCAAAGACACGGGGAGCCGGTATAGCTCAGTGGTTGAGTTCCTGTTTCCCATGTACGGGGTCCCAGGTTCAAATCCCAGTACCTCCTTAAAAAAAAAAATCAAAAACAAAGAGACCGGTTAGAATGCAGTAACCCAGGTTAGAGGTGACAATGATGTGAACTAGGGATGGGGCAGTGGAGTGGAGAGGAGAAATATTATCAGGCATTTAGGAAGTAGAATTGGCAGGACTTGGTGTTTGAGGGTAAAGGAATCAAGGCTGATATGTGGGCTTCTTGTTGGTGAAATAAATGGAGGACAACCCTGGATCATATTTTAATGTCTTCTCTTTGGTATGGTTCACATTGGGTTGAGTTGCACCTCTGTCTCTGCTGTCCTTCCTTCTCACCCTCCAATATTTAAGATCTGTTGCTAGGATGGGTGGAAGGCATCCTCTGTGCTTTTGGACTTCACGCCTATAATGGCAGAGTAAACACCCATTCTTTGGTGCCATTTCACCTCCTTTTTGCCCTACAAGGCCTCTGGAGTATTCCTTGTTGCTAAAGCCCTGGCAATAAAGCTATCTCCATTCTTTTCATTTTACATTTCTGTAACAGCAGCTCAGTCTTGAGTTCCAATAAAACAATGACTCTTATCAGTACAGTGCATTACAGTTTACATATCACAGTAAGCAGTTTCATATTGCAGAGAAGTGAAGAGTTTTGTGGAGGTCTTCTTCCCTAGAGAGCCACTGGTATGGACACTTTGGTCCATTGGTCTAAATCCAGTCAGTCCTTGAACCAGTTTCCCACCCTCCAGGCTATCTGAGAAGTTAGGGTCTTCTTTTTAGTTCCAATATGCTTCAATTCCTGGCCCAGATCACCTCCTCTTCTCTGGCCCCTTAGAGTCTCTTCTATTTTTTTTTTTTTCCTTTATTTTTAAGGAATTTTTAGATCACATAAGTTTACATCGAAAATATAGGAGATTCCCATATACCTCACCCCACCCCTTCCTAGAGTCTCTTTTTGTTTTTGTTTTTTTGTTGTTGTTTTTCTTTGTTAGAGAACTTGTGGGTTTATAGTACAATCATGCGTAAAATACAGGATTCCCTACACCACCTCTCCATCCACACCTTCCATGGGTGTGGAACATTTGTGACAATTGATGATAGCACATTTCCATAATTGTACTATTAATTAAAGTCCAGAACTTAAGGTTCACTGTTTTTGTAGTGTAGTTCCATTTATTTTTTAAAAATATTTATTCTGTTACTATACCTCCATGCTTTTTTTTATCTTTTCATTGTTTTGTTTAATGTAAGCACATATGTATATAGCTTCTTATTTTCCCTTTCTTACATAAATGGTAGTATACACTCAATAGAGTTTAATACCCTTGCTCTTTTTTTAGCCTCATCAAATGCATTTTATTTTATTTTATTTTTTTAAATACAATTTTTTTATTTTTTTAGAGATACTTAGATTAAATAAATGTTACACAAGAAATATAGGGATTCCCATATGCCCCCCTCCCCATACCTCCCACATCCCCCCACATAAACAACATCCTTCATTTGTGTGGCACATTCATTGCAATTGATAAACTCATCCTGGGGCATTGCCACTGAGCATGGACCATAGTTCACATTGTAGTTTACACTCTCTCCCTCACTATTCTCAAATTATAGGAAGATATATAATAGCCTATATCTGTCATTGCAATGTCATTCAGGATGATTCCCAAGTCCTGAAAAAGCCCCCATATTACACCTCTTTTTCCCTCTCCCTGACTTCAGCACCTCCAGTGGCCACTGTATCCACAATATGTCTATAGTAGAATACCAGTAAGTCCACAGTTCATTCCCCAGTCCTGAGGATTCTGGGATGGTGATGTCCACTCCACCTCTAATTGAGAGGGGGCTTCGATCCCATACAGCTGATGGATGGGACTCTCTTGCTTGCAGTTGTAGACTCTCTCGGTTCCTTGGTGTGGTGGTTGTCAATCCTCACCTCCTTGTTAGTTGTCCTGGGTAAGTCCAATGAACTGGTGAGTAGGTATTGCAACTCCACTGAGGCTCAGGGCCCAGCTGCCACATGGACAGCCCAGAGATTCAAGACTCTTGGATGTATACCTACCAACTCCAGCACCAAGTATAGGTTCAATTAGAAGGGACAGATGAGCCATGTATAGGGAAGCCATAACTGAGTCCAATTCTAGAGTCTCTTCTGGTCTCCAACTTTTAATCTCAGACTGGGCTGAACTAGGTGCTGAATTCTGCTGTTCAAAGGCTGTGCCTCCATAGCCCAAGCCCTGGAAATTGGGGATTAAGGTCCTTATTTCTGGGACTTTGTCCAACCTATCTTGGAAGAATAAAGACAGGTTCCCTGAAACAGGTTTTTCCTCAAGTCCTTACTTTCTCTATCCTAGGAGCCTCAATTCTCCCCTGGCCTTTTGTTGCTGACTCTCAAAGATCCAGAGACCCATCACCTGTGATTTATGAAATCACCCATTAAATGTGTGGTGAATTTTTAAGAGTTAATGTGACATACCAAATGTATATCACATACCCAAGAATACACATCAGAAGACTTAGAGTGAAGTCTAGTGGTACTGGGAGCTTTGGGAAAAAGAAGAAAGGGCAGGATTGTTTTGAGGATTTAACAAGTTTGAGCACTGGCTGCCCATGGAATTGGGTTATAACTGAACCAGTTTGGGAATTTTGCAGCCTGGGTCCAGGGTTATAGACATCATTGGACCTTACAGAGCCCAAAAACCTTCCAATCTGAGAAGCAACCAGGCCTCCCAGGACCCACACCCTCTCCTCCAAAACTGAGTAGGAGGGAGCCGGGCTAGCCCTCCTGAGCTCAGGACAGACCCTACAAAACTGGCCCCAATCCTCCTTGTCCTGTTTGGGTAGCCCTGGCCCTGAGAATTGGAATATGAGGTAACAGGAATTTTTCAGGCCCAGGCTGGAAAAGTAACGAGTGGGATTAAAATGGGGCTCCCCAAGGCACTTGTATGACATGGCACACTTCGTCTGTCTCCCCTAGCTTTCCAGGTGACTTCGGTTTTTCTCTTCTCCCCCACCCCAGCTCAGAAGTCATGTTTAGCTAATGCTGAAAGGGAGAGAAGGACTCAGCCCTTGGAAAATGCTGAGCTGGGCGTTCAGGCTTCTTGGCTGAACTAAGTACTGGATGGTGATTCAGCAGAAAGTACAGGTCCAGCAACTGGCACAGAGGGGACAGGATAAGAAGGAAGGGGAAGAGAGAGAGCCAGGAAGGGAAGTTGGGAGGGGGTGGGGCTGCCTGGGCTGGAGCTTAGCTGAATGTACCCAGGAAAAGCTGTGTGGGTTCAGAACCTCCAGAAGCACCCCCAGCTCCTCGTGCCCCTCTTCCCCTGCTGGTGTGTCCTTGGAGGAGTGAGGCCCTTCCAGAAGTTTCAGAGCACCTCCTCTCCTTGAAGGGGGTTCTGAGATTTCTAATATGTTGTCAGTGGTTTGAGACGAAAAGGCAGAGGAGGGCAAACTGTTACTGTAGTGTGGTTGGTAAGATTTATCTAAAAACCAGACTCCCCATTGTGTACCTTATTGAAACTGCGATCAAAACTTGATTTATGAATAAGGGATGCTTTGCTTTTTTTGGTTGAGGTTGTTTTGATATTTTTATTTGTCTTTCTCCAGTGAAGTTATTTACACATACAGTAATGCAAAGCTTTGTTTTAGGTGGCAGGGTGCCTGGAGACTCTTGATAATGTGGCTCCTCACCCCACATGAAAAATGTCTTGGCCCCAGGCAAGCAGGGAGTGATGGCCTGGGTGAAAGTTCCAGGAAGCTGGCTCTGTGTCTCCCACTTTTACCCCACAGTCCAGGGGCAGGGGCAGAACTGGAACTTTATCAGAAGCCCTGGGTGTGTGCGTTAGATCTCAAGCAGGGCTTGGTGTTTCCTTTGCCTATCAGTGCCTCTTGGCAGCCGATGCTGGTTACCTCCTAGATCTGGAAACAGCTGAGGTTAGACAGGCCAAGCCCAAGCAGCTTTTCTACAATTAGAAACACGTGCCCAGTTCCTTCCACAAGCAGAGGAGACGGCCAAGGAGGCTTCACGCAGCCTATCACAGAGCCGTTCGTTGCAACGCCCCCTCCTGCAGGCTGGGTGCGCGCCCGCTGCTCCGGCATGGAGCACCCAGATGCTGGTCTGAGGGGCATCACCTTACCCATTTTGCTCCGGCTCAAGAAGAGAAGGAGTCAGGGGTTGCTGGCGTGGCAGACGGCAGAGAAGTACATACCCTATCAAAAGGTGAGGCAAAGACTCCAACCTTTCCAGCAGGCCCAAGGCTCAGGTGAAATTTATGGCTGTTTCAGAGAGCTGGGGCATTCCATCCCAGAAAGGTGCTTATTTTGAAGTTCTGGAGAGGAACAGGGTGTTCTGATTTCTGCAAAGTGGCGTCACTAGCTTTCCTTTCAACAGCTGTCTGCTTTAGTACATTCCATCTTTCTTTTTTTCTCTGTCCTGAATTTTCTATTCTGCTTCTCTCAAGCTCTCTTTCTGCTTCATAATGGTTTGTATTGTTCTTCCTCTCCCACCCACCCCCACCCCTGTTGTTTCTTATGCTCACTCTTTCCCTCTCTTCTTCACCATCTGTCTTTATGGACTTTGGCAAGTCTGGATAATTTTTTTTTTTTCCCTTTCTACTGCCTGTTTTCACTTATCTGAAAAGACTAGGAGAGGCTGGGGTTTGGAGATGCTAAAGGAAAACAAGCCTTTCCAAGCCATCTCCAGCCCACTCCTAAGGAAGTTACAAGCCAATGAGACCAAGAAATCCAAGTGGAGTTCCTAGAGTTCAGATGGAACATGCGATGGTGACCTTGACAAGGGGGCCAGCGGGAGGGAAGCACAGCCTCCAAGGCAAGAAACAGGTCTGCGTGTGGGAACTGCTTTTCTAAAGTGCTGGGGAAGACGTACACGGCTCTCCTGGAGTAGCCATCTCAGTCTCCCCCTTTTGCCATATTGAGATCTTCCTGCTGCCCAGAAAGCAACCTGGGTTGGGGCCAGCCCAGGATCTTCAGGTGACAAACTCGGTGTCCCAAGTGGCACTGGTAGCAGTGACCATGGGTACCACTCACAGGAGCAGGAGAGAGAAAGGATGTGGGAGTGGGCAAAGGGAAGGAAGACCAACATGTCCGTGCTGAAAGGAGGGCTGGGTGGTGTTGGGGTGAGTGACTGGCAAGCAGGAGGATGGGCCCAGTCCTGCCTTTGCCACTGGTTAGCTGGGATCTTACTCACTCACATATAAAACAGAGTTCTGGGTCTCCTCTAAGGTCATCCCTGCGTCTGGTAGACCATGCGACTGGAAACGTGCCTCTTGTGTGGGAGGGCGCAGACCTCGAGCATCTGCCTCCAGTGCCAGGAGTGGCCTGCAAGGACAGCCCCAACTGGTTTGTTCATCTGGGCACTCTTTCCCTCCTAACAACCAATCCAGACCCCTCTCCACATGGCGCCATCACAACTTCCACCCCATCAGACCAGAACAGGGGTTCATGGAGCTGCAGCTGGCTTGGCAAAAGGAAGGAGATTGATTTGGGGATCCATGTGGAAAGTGTTCATGAAGGTACAAAATGACCCTTTGCTGACCCAACTCAGCGAGAGGCCAGTGTCCTGTATCCAAAAGCAGGGGCATCTTGAAGACAGTTGTTCCGTGGCCTTTGGGGATAACCTATG
>JAQZBX010046267.1:0-21094 GCA_029593785.1 Cabassous unicinctus | reverse complement strand
AGTAGCAATAATTCAGTTCAGATAAAAAAAAAGACACGTACAATTTTAAAAATGCTGTGTTTTTATATTTTCTTGGTAGACTCTTCTCAAAGTTAAAAATCTCATAGTCATTGTGTGTGGAAATGAGTGTGGTCTTCGGGGTGGAAGGAGGAAAGTGGTGAGCAATGGGTAGATTGAAGAGCTGCTATTGAATGTGAGAATGGAAGATGGAGGAGAATAAGATTAGAGAGTAATTTTAAATGTCAGTCTAAGGAATTTAACTTTATTTTAGAGGCATTAGAGATTAAAGTTTCTCTGGAAGCAGATTGTTTCTTTAGTCAATATCAGGAAATGATTGCCACTGAATCCCAATGAGTACAAATATTTCTAGAAATGATAATGGGATGCTGAGCTTAAATAAGTAAACACATATGCTGAGCTTAAATAAGTAAGCACTTATCACTTTTGTGATAAGTTGCAAATGATAGGAGTCTGTATAGAATAAGTCAGAAATGATACACAATTGGTATTTATAAAATCTCATAATTTGTTCAACATTATGAGAGTACACTCAGAATTCTAATAATCTAACATACAGGAGAACCTTAAATAAGAAATGACTGTATTCAGATAAATGTGGAAAATATTATATTTTATTGACAAGTATTCTCAGAGAATTTGTTCTTCAAAGATGTGAATAGTTTCCACAATGGGTAGATATAAATAAGCTGTTTATATATACAAATTAATTATTAAATAGATATGTGGATGTTTATTTCCCAAGCTTTCCAAGGTAAGTTTCGTTAAAGAACAGTTCCAGTCTTCATCCTTAGTAATCTTTATGCATATCCTAAGGTATGTAAATTTAACTGAATGTGTGTGCCAATTTCAAAATAATTACACTAAGATAGTTTACAAAAACTGTTTGCTCAGTATGGGAAAATTCATACACATAAAAATAACTTTTAAGTATATTATGGGTATCCAATAAATAAACTGACTTTGAAATTATTTGGGAATACTGAACCAAGTATGGGTAAGCTAGGTTTGTATACTATCCTTGCATGAATTCATACAGAAAACATTTACCACTTTATCACTTACTCTGTAATTTTTAAAATATTCCTATGAAACTTGGACCTCAAAGCTTGAGGTCATAGAGCTGATTTTTAGGGAAGATGATGCTTCTAGTATTATGTGTGACTGTGTTAAAAGATAACAGAGGATAACTGAAGAAGGCCCTCAACTTGTTTTACAAAGGGAAATTTGAAGGGAAAATTAGACATATTTTAAATTATCACCTTATTTCTCTGTAATTCCTATCTCAACAGAAAAGGCAGAGATGATCAAAGACAACCATTCTGTAACAATGGAATTTTTCCTTACAGGATTTACAGATAGACCACAGCTGAAGTCCCTTCTGTTTGTGGTGTTCTTTGTCGTCTATGTGATCACCATGCTGGGAAATCTTGGTTTGGTGGCATTGATCTAAATGGAATGTTGTCTTCATACACCCATGTACATCTTTCTGGGCAACCTGGCTCTGATGGATTCTTGCTGCTCTTGTGCTATTACTCCCAAGATGTTAGAGAACTTCTTTTCTGAAGACAGAATGATTACTGTCTATGAATGCATGGCACAATTTCATTTTCTCTCTTTTGCTGAAACTGCAAACTGCTTTCTTTTGGCAGTGATGGCATATGACCTGTGTGTGGCAATATGTAGCCCTCTGCAGTACCACACTAGGATGTATAAGAAACTCTGCATTCAGATGACCACAGGGGTCTACATTGCTGCAAACTTGAATTCCATGATTCATGTAGGGTTACTGTTTAGGTTAACTTTCTGTGGACCTCATCACATCAATCACTTTTTTGTGATGTTTTTTCCATTTTACAGACTTTCTTGTGTTGACCCCTGTATAAATGCACTGATGATACTTATCTTTGGAGGGTTAATTCAAATTTTTACTAGTACCACAGTCCTAATCTCTTATTTCTACATCCTTTTCACTATTTTCAAAATGAAATCCAAAGAGATAAGAGGCAAAGCCTTATCGACTTTTGCATCCCGCTTTCTCTGTCTCAGTATTCTATGGTTCTCCTCTATTTGAGTTTGTTCAACCAAGCTCAGTTAAAGAGGAAGATAAAGATATTCCTGCTGCAATTTTTTACACTTTAATAATTCCATTATTAAACCCTTTTTTTTATAGTCTAAGAAATAAGGAAGTAATAAATGTTGTGAAAACAATTATCAATAACAAATCTCAACATTGTAAAACAAGTATCACATCCTGTAGCAAATTAATTTTTTTAGGAGGTACTGGGGATTGAAACTGAAACCTTGTACATGGGAAGCAAGCGCTAAACCACTTGAGCTACATACGCTCCCCAAACTGATTTTTATATGATAAAAACTTTCAAAGTCAAGGGATGACCAAAAGATGTAAAATGACTATTTTGTACGTAAAATATTAAATCAGTAAAATCTGATGTTTGAAATTCAAATAATGTATAAATGCATGTATAATATCAGAAAGTAGTATTTCTACTGTGATATATTTCAAAATACAAGCTTATATTTTGGACAAATATGAGAACAATCTCCCATGAAGTATAACAAATGTATAATAATAATACAGGCTAGGTTGGGGGAAAGATACCCCAAATGTAAGATATGTAATATAGGTAGTAGTAATATTTTGATGAAGCTATTTCACAGTTTGTAACAAAAAGTAACAAATGTTTCACAAAAATGCAAGATGTTGGTGATGGGGTGTTCTATGGTAGCCCTGTATGATGATATGCATGTTTGCTTTGTAGCTTCACAACATTTACTATATACTTATTGTTTATGTATGTTCACGTATGAATGATACATTTCAATAAAATTTTATTTAAAAATAAAATTTCATAGATCCATCATGAAGGAGTAATTGATTATACCTGGGTTCTCAAATTATCTCAGGGTGTAATTAATTACATTTTCAACAATGTCAACAAATACTAAGGAAACAAATCAGTTTATGAATTTAATACTGTTGTCAAATTTATGGAATCTTTTATCTTACAAATTCAGGTATAGTCTATGTCGCAAATATTATTCACCTAAGTAACACCATCTATCATGTATAAGCTGTGCATTTGAATTTGTTTCTCAATTTTGTTTTTGTTCTAGAAATTTTGATTGAATATGGATTCATGAATAATATGTATTCTCAAATAAAAATTATTTTTTCTTTAATCTTAGATATTTATCCTCTCAATCTCTCTGAAATAGAGTATTTTTATAAGGAGGAATTATCACTCTGAAGTTGAAAATGATGCTACTTATATTGAAATCCTTATGGGTTTGAATATTTTCATTTAGGTTGATTAGTTGTTCAGGCATGACTGTGCAATTCCTGAATATATCAATTAAAGCAATGGCTTATTTCTCTGTTGTCATTACTTGTCTTGTTTGCTGTTTGCATACCACTAACCAGCACTGTTTCCAGTGTAAACCATTATTATCATCATATTAGCAGAAATAGGGAGGTTAGTGCAAGCATCTGAATAAAAATATCACTTAAAAGTAAAAGTAAAAGAAAAAATTTCTGAGAACCTCATATGTGCTAGACAATAAACTAGAACTTTCATATATTATATACCAGTCGGCATTATATTTTATTAGAACTTTCTCATATATTATATGCCATTAGGCATTATATTTCATGTATTTCCAGAGCATAAACTCACGCTTAGAATTATTTGGAAGCTTATCCAAATTCATTTTAGTCACCTGCAAATAAGGCTGGGATTTGAAACAATATTTCCTTTTCCTCCCTGCATTTTACATCTGTTTTCACACACATTATTTTAAGTCATAGTTAATTGCAAAGTGTTTACAATCTTATAAGGATATTGAAATATATATATAAATAAAAAACAATGCAGATTTTTCATAAAAATTCAGATTCTGTTGGAAGGTCAGACAATGGAGCTCACTCTAGACTGGGTTATTTAATTAAAATAGTTTTAGAAGTAAATGTGCCTTAAGGAATGGAAATATTTTTTATATTTAGGGAGAAAACAGGAACAATAGCATGAGATGAGTAATTGTACATGGTAATGAGTTTGACCTTGGTGGTGGGTGAAGAGGGACATTAACAGTGGATGGACAGAGTGAGAAAACTGGCAGAGCAGTGGGTGAATTTAAGAAATATGGATGGGCATGAGTCAGATTACTGATAATCTTAATGCCACCCTAAAGAATCTGACTTTATTTTAGGAGATCAAACTTTGAAATCCTCCTGGTAACAGAATAATATGATAGGCTTCTCAGAAGAAAGATACGGAACTAAGTTGAAAGACAGACTAGAAGCAAGGAGATTAACCATAATAATTCACATAACAGAAGACAAGAGCATAAGGAGGTGGAGACACAACAAAAGGCAAGGGGTGTGAAGGGCAAATGTGGCTCAAATGGTTGGGCATCCATCTCCTATATGGAGGAACCTGGGTTTGATCCCCGGGACCTCCCAGTAAAATAAAGAAAAAAAATAAGGTGTGCGGGCCACCAGGCCCACGAGTGGGTGAGCCCTCAGGCCTCGCTGAGCCACACAGCAAGATGATGACATAACAGGAGAGTGACACAAGGGAGAGCCAAATGAGACGTGCCGATAAACCAGGAACTGAGGTGGCGCAGGTGGCAGAATGCCTCGCTCCCACATTGGAGGTTCCCAGGATCGAATCCTGGTGAAGACAGGAGGAGAAGGATGAGAAGAGAGGGCAGGAAACAGACACAGAGAATTGCCCAGCAAATGGACACAAAACAGCAAAAAAACGGGGGTGGGTAGGGGGTGGGTGGGTTAAAATGGATAATAAAAGTAAATAATAAATCTTAAAAAAAAAAAAGGCAAGGGTTACATAGAAGTACATTTTAAAGAGAACAACTACTAAATGTAACATTTAGATAATAAAGGAAGGCTTATTTTGTTCTTTTAGGGTATCAGTATTCAGTACAATACCTGACACTTTTGTGACTTCAATAACTTTTCCTGACTATGTATAAAATAATGTGACATTTATGTCTCTGAATAGTGAATTAATTTTTTTATTAAAAAATTTGAGGTTTGCAGAAAAATTGTGTAGAAAGTACTCAGTACCTTTACACATCTGATTATTATTCTATTTCTCATACATTGATTGACCATTTGCATTTTTTCTGAAAATTAATTGCTGTGATATTTGCCTACTTTTTCATCGAGCTTTATGATTTTCTTGTTATTTAGTATACATTTTACATTGAAAGGTTATTGAATTTTTACATGTAGCTGTGGTTCATTTATTTTCTGAATAATTTGCTGGCCTTTAATCTTTCTTACAGTTTTGATGTGCAGAAATTTTCCTTTAAAGGTATTCATATCTATAGATCATTCCCTTTGTAATTTCTTTGATTCTCCTGCTGTTTGGAAATCCTTATTCTGAAATCTCATAATCATTGATATTTTCAGATATTTCTATTTTAATCCTTAATTATTTAAATATTGTGGGAGACAATTTTGCTGAGTGATTTAAAAGAAGTCTACAATTCAGATTAGATGATTTTTAACAAATTAAGGCAAAGTTTAATATCATCATAATAAAAATATCAGGCAGGTTATGAAGAAATAGGTAAACAGATTCTAAAATATATCAGGAAGATGTCAAAAGAATATTGAAAGAATCTGATATAATACATCCAATATTAAAATATGTGATAAATTTACAAAAATTTAAACAACTTAATATTATTTAAAGAAGCAATAAACAGAATATGGTAAATAAAATATTTCCCAAGATCCAACCCAATTATACATTGAGTAATATCATGTAAATAACATCATTCCTGGTTAAGTAATAAAGGATCCTTTCATGCTCTACCCTCTAGGGCTCTTGTTTAACTATTTGGATCTTCTTTCTTTTGTTTTGATTGACATTGTTCATTTAAAGTTTTGACAAACAACAAATATAGGCAAAATGAATCTCTATGCACCTATCACCGAGATTCAATAATTAAAAAATTTTTTTTAAATACTTCATTTTTTATATCAATGTCAAATTTACTAAAGCAACACAAGATAATAGCTACAATAACAGTAAATCTGCTTTAGTCAGTGGTTACATCCTCCCATTATTATTGTTCATTTCTCAATCATGAGGAATTTGGGAAAACATCCAATCTGACTGCTTTAGGCTGAGAAGGTATATAGTTATTATGGGGCAGAGGAACAGAATTGTTTTGCTTGCAGCTAAAGGTACTCCTTGCTTTTGGGACAGGGTTGGTCCCTCTCTATTGTTTTGTTATTTGTCTATGGCATGTCTGAAGAACTAGAGAGTAGGAGTTGGTCACATATCTGCTGTGTTTTAGGGCTTAACCAGCACAGAATGAATCCAAGGGATTTAAGTCCCTGAGAAATATGCTTCACAAATATATTGAAAACTGTATGTTCAAATAAAAGTAGAAGAATCATTATTAGGTGACCTACAACTGATTTTGTGTGACCATGTGGCTTCCTATGGTGTCCAGTCATCCCCAAGGGCCCTCAGGAGCATGTTTTTGGGGATTTGTTTACTGTGGCATTTTGTAAAGTCTGGCTGAGAACTGCATAAACTTTACCGCCACAATGATCTACCGACTTACTTTGAAATCTCTTAGCCACAAAAACTCTGTTTTATTTAATATTCCCCCCTTTTGATCAAGGTCATTCTTCAAATGCACCATTAATTATTGCTTGGCAATAATCCCTCTGGTGTGACTAGTATGTCATTGCTGCCTGACCCCAAGAGCAAGCAGAGCAAGGAGATCTATGTATGTGACTATTGTTCTACTTGTTCACTACCAATTAATATTCTCTGCTTTTTGTTTGGTTGGGGTCTATTTTTTTAGTCATTATAGAAGATAACCCATTATTGTCTTAATTTGCAACTTTGTAATAATGAATTATCTTGGGCTCCTTTTCATATGCTTATTTGCCATCTGTATATCTTATTGGTGAGGATAGCTCCTGTGCTCATTTTTTAATGGTGTGTTCATTTTGTACATGGCAACTTAGCTGAGTTAGTTTAACATCATTCCTAGGTTTTTCTGGATTCTTTGAGATTTTCTATATAAAAGATCATGGCATCTGCTAGTGAGATCATTTTACTTCTTCTTTTCCAAATTTGAGGTTTTTTTTTTTTTTACTTTTTCTTGCCAAATTGCACTGGCTAAAACTTCCATTATTGAATGGAAGTGGTAGAAACAAAATTCTTACCTTAATCCTGATGTTAGGGGAAAATTTTCAGTCTTTTTCCACTGAGTATTCTACCATGAGTTGTTTGTTTGTTTGTTTGCTTGTTTAATATTTTATTTTATTTTTCTTTTACCATGAGTTTTTCAATAAATGGCTTCTTGTCTTGTTGAGGAAGTTCCCTTGCAGTCATAGTTTTCTGAGTGTTTTTATCACATGATGAAATTACATTTTGTCAAATGTCTTTTCTGTGTTAATTAAGATGATCATGTGTTTTTCCCTATGTTCTATTAATGCTATGTATTATAAGGAGTGTTTTTGTCTGTTCAAACAACTTTGCATTCCTGGAATAAATCCTTTTAATATGTTTTTATATTCAATTTGCTAAAATTTTGTTAAGAATTTTTGTATATATGTTCATAAAGGAAATTGATATGTAATTTTTTGTGTTGTTGCTTTATCTAGCTTTGGTCTCACCCTATTGCTGGACTCCAGATTTCTGATTTGTTGGCATTCAATTGTTTATAGTATTGTCTTATAATACTTTAATTTCTGAAATATCAATAGTTTTGTCCCTTTTCCATTTTTCGTTTTAGTTATTTGAATGTTTTCACTTTTCTTTGTCATTCTACCTATCAGGTTTTCAATTTTATTGATGTTTCAAAGAAACGACTTTTGGTTAGGATGGTTCTCTCCTTTAAAAAAAAATCATCTAATTTATATCTTCTCTAATATATATTATTTCATTCTTTCTACTCACTTTAGATTTAGTTTGATCATATTTTGCTCTTTCTTCAAGGTGTGGATTTAGCTTATTGATTTGTGATCTCCTTTATTAATATAGGCATATATAGCTATTAATTTCTCCCTAAGAACACCCTTGGCAGCATGACATAAATAATAGTTGTATTTTCATTTTTATTCTTCTCTAAAAATATTCTGATATCATTTGTGAATTTTTGCTTTTACCTATTGTTGTTTAAGATTGTGTTGTTTAATTTATATATATTTGTGGATTTCTGCTTTTCCTTCTGTTAATCATGTATAATTTCATTCTGATATGGTTGGAGAAATGCTTTGGCTGATTTCAAACTTTCTAAAACTTACTGACACTTGGTTTATGAACTAATATTTCACCTATGTTGGAGAATGAACCATTTACATTTAAGACCACACACTTTGTTGTTGTTGGGAAAAGCATTCTGTGTCTGTTAGTTCTAGTTGGTTTGTAGAATTGTTCAGGTCCTCTGTTTCCTGTTCATTTTCTGTGTAAATATTCTACCTATTATTGAAAGTATTGTATTGAAGTCTCTAAGTATTATTGTAGAATTAAACATTTCAATTTTATGTTTCTCCATATATTTTGGTACTCTGTTATTAGACGCACATATGTTTAAAATTGTTATATCTTCTTGAAGGATCGACATTGCATTAATATATGATAACTTTTCTTGTCTCTTCTAATAGTTTTTGACTTAAAGTCTCTTGTGTCTTATATTAGTATAGCCACTCCAGGTATACTTTTGGTTAATTTTGCATGGAATATTTTTCCATCATTTTACTCTTCACTTATTTTTTTCATTGGATCTAAGTTGATTCTTTATAAAAAGGATATAGCTGAATCAGGCTTTTTAGCCCATTTTAGCAATCTCTCTTTTGTTTTTAGTTTTTAATCCATTTATATTTGAAGTAATTACTGAAAAGGCAGGGCATACCTCACACATTTGCCAATTTTTTTATATGCCTTTCCTCCTAGAGTGAACACAGAAGAGAGGAGAACAGTTTCAATAATTCATATGGGAGTCTAAAAAGATCAGAGTTATTCCAAAGAGGACTTTGTGAAACATGGGCAGATTCATTCATGGGGTGAAGTAATCAATGAAAATGGACAAACCCAGCACACCTTTTAGTCTGCCTTCCACCAAATCCTAATTATCTTTAATGAACCATGTTAATCTATCAGACAGTTATTAAATAAGCCTGAGACAGTTTTCTGTCCATATTCGATTTTATGAACAGAATGGGAGCAGGATTGTAAAAATAAAATCAGTGACAGCAGGATCAGCAAGATCATCATCAAACAGATTTTCATTAGGGTCATTTCCATTAACCTCAGTGTCTCATTGAATTTCTTTAATTAATACCCCATGGTTTCAGTGTTTTAGGGACCACATTTCCCCATAGAAATACAATGATGACAATGCAAGTAAACCCCTTTAGGAATGAAAGAAAACATATTTTACACTGGAAAGTACATCATATTAACACTAACTTATTAGTCATTTTCTAGACATTAATTCTTTATTCCCAAATGAATAGTTAACAAGGATTTTTTTTTGAAATTCTATAAATCCTAATAACATAAAGCAAGTAACAAGCTCTAACAAAACCCTTCTCTATGAAATATAGGTAGGAGAAATAGTCTCTTTATTTTTGCTTTTCATAATAACAGCCATGAACATTTATCTCTCTAAATTTATTTATCAGTATTTCATTCTTCTTAGATTTCAAATCCTTAGTTATCTTTCTAGTTTTTCTCTATATTTAAGACTGTGGAGACTAGGATGAGACACAATACTATGCTGACTTTTTATGACTTTAAGGCAGAATTTCAAAATGTGCAGTCATTATTTATTATTTATATATAAATAAATAATATTTATTTACTAAATAATAAAGGCATTTGTATTGCAAGTCATTTATAATTTATCTAAATGATTGAATGGTTTATATTTAATATTTTAAAATAAATATTAAATAAAATTTCAGTTATATACTTTATACTGATATTGTCATTATGGACAATTAACTACTTCTAAATATAGAATGTACATGGTTCATATTTTCAGATAATACTGTAAGGTACCAATTAATAATGAGAGAAGTTAATCTGGTAAAGAAAGCAAAACAAAATTGTTCTCAATAATTCTAGTAATATTTAAAGGATTTCATCTTTTTTGTAAGTATTTGGAAGATAGGAACAAAGGCAAGACTACTCTGTTATATATTAATTCATAGCTATTAAGTTATACCTTAGAAAATAAAAAATATTCAACAATGTAGAAAAATAGAAGTTATGTCAATTCAGATAAAAGAAAGAAACTTTCAGTTTTTAAAAATGATGTATTTGACTAATTTTCTTGGTAAACTCTTCTTCAAGGTTAAAAACCTTAGTTTGCGGAATCCAAAGTGGTGAACTGGTATCATTGCTAAGATGCTGAAAACCAGTTAACTTTTCACAGGAGAACAGAGTAGATATAAGATGTGAAACAGTCTGCCTTTTTAAAAATAGCATTGCTTATATGTTTTTAAAGAAATATGGCACCATTAATAGCAAATGTTACAATCAAATTTGGAAATTGTGCATGATTGTATTAAAAAAATTGTAGATGATCCTAGATTGCTTTGAGTATTTTATTCATGCCTGATGGATTGGAAAATGGAAATCACTGTGGTCTAGAGTAGTTAAAATTTTATTAAGTAACATTGTACGTAAACTGTGCCTGATATATGGAATTGAAATAATTTTGATATTTTGATAATTCCAACACAGGTAAAAACTTTGTAATAGTCAATATTTGTGAAAATGAGTGTGGTACTCAGGGTGGTGGGAGGAAGGTGGTAAGCAATAGGTGGACAGAGTGACATAGATGGAAGATCTGTTATTGAATGTGAGAAGTGAAGATGGAGGTGGATAAGGTTAGAAAAAACTTTAAATGCAAGCCTATGTAATTTAAATTTATTTTAGAGGCACCAAAGATTAAATTTTATCTGGAAGCAGATTGTTGCCTTTGTCAATATCAGGAAATGATTGTCACTGTATCCCAATAAATATAAATAGTTTTAGAAATAAAGGAAAACTGGGCTTAAATGATAATACAGAATTGGGAGCTCTTTTGTGATAATCTATACATATTAGAAGGAATGTCCATGTAATAAGTTGGAAAGGGTACAAAATTGAGATTTATAAAACATAATAATTTGTTCGCTATTATGATGGCATGCTCAAAACTTGAATAATATAACATCCAGGAGAACCTTACATAAGAAATGGTTGCATTCAGATAAATGTAGCAAGAAATGATGTTTTATTTGCATATAATCTCAGATAGTTTGTTTTACAAAGAGAGGAATAGATTCTATGATGAGTATATATAAATATAATGATGATATATTCAAATTACTTATTAAATAAATATATGGGTATTTATTTTCCAAGCTTTCCAAGGTAAGTTTTATTAAAGATGAACAGTCTCATTCTTCATGCTGTGTATGCCAATTTCAAACATAATTTCCTTGAGATAGTATACAAAAACTGGTCAGTGGAAAATCTCTAAGTACTCTCCTTGTAAATAAAATATTCCTATGAAACTTGACCTCATAGCTTGAGGTCACAGAGTTAATGTTTACAGGAGATGATGCCCTCTAGAAGTATGTGTACCTATATTCAAAAGGATGATTGAAGAAGGTTCTAAATCTGTTTTGCAAGGGGAAATTTGGAGGGAAAATTAGACACATTGTAAATTAGAATCGTATTTCTCTATAATTCCTATCTCAATGCAGAAGGTGGAGATGATTGTAGATAACTACTCCGTGAAAATGGAATTTATCCCCATAGGATTTACAGATCAACAAGAGCTGAAGCCCCTTCTGTTTTAGTGTTCTTTGTCATCTATCTGATCACCATGGTGGGGAGTCTTGGTTTGGTGGCATTGATCTATATGAACCATCATCTTCACACACCAATGTACGTCTTTCTGGGCAACCTGGCTCTGATGGATTTCTGCTGTTCCTGTGCTATTACCCCGAAGATGTTAGAAAACTTCTTTTCAGACAAAACAATTTCTTTTTATGGATGCATGGCACAATTTTATTTTTTCTGCTTTGCTGAAACTGCAGACTGCTTTCTTCTGGCAGCAATGGCCTATGACTGGTATGTAGCAATATGTAGCCCTCTGCAGTATCATACTAGGATGTAGAAGAAACTCTGTATACAGATGAATGCAGGGATCTACATAGTTGCAAACTTGCACCCCATGATTCATGTAGAGTTACTGTTTAGGTTAACTTTCTGTGGATCTCATAAAATCAGTCACTTTTTTTGTGATGTTTTCCCACTGTACAGACTTCTTGTATTGATCCCTATGTCAATGCACGATGGTAGTTATCTTTGGAGGGTCAATTGCAATCTTTACTATTACAACAGTCCTAATCTTTTATCTCTTCATCCTTTTCACTATTTTCAAAATGAAATCCAAAGAAGAAAGGGGCAAAGCCTTATCGACTTGTGCATCTCACTTTCTCTCTGTCTCAATATTCTATGGTTCTCTTTTATTTGTTTATGTTCAACCAATCTCAGTTAAAGAGGAAGATAAAGATATTCCTGTTGCTGTTTTTTATGCTCTGTTAATTCCTTTCTTAAATCCTTTTATTTATAGTCTAAGAAATAAGGAATTAATAAATGTTGTGAAAAGAACTATGAATATCAAATCCCATAACATTGTAAAACAATTATCACATCCTGTAGCAAACTGATTTTATATGACAAAAATTTTTTTCTCAAATTAAAGGAACAGCAAACAAATATAAAATGACTATTTTGAAAGTAAAATATTAAATCAGTAAAATAGGATTTTTGTAAGTCACATAATGTATAGATGGATATATAAGATCAGAAAAGAGTGTTTCTATTGAGATGTGTTTCAGAATTTAAGCTCTTAGGCCTATCAGGAAGGAGTAAATGACTACACATGGGGTGACAAATTATCTGAGCATGCGATTAATTACATTTTTCAATAAAGTCAACAATTACTAGGAATAGAAGACAGTTTAGAAATATTGTTGGAAAATATATTGAATCTCTTATCTTACAAATTCAGCACATTCCTATATATCAAGGAAGCTGTGCTTTTAAATTTGATTCTTAGCTTTGTTTTTGTTCTAGAAATTGTATTTGAATATAGATTCATGCAAAATACATATTTTCAAATTAAAAATATTTTCATATTTATTCTTATATATTTATCCTCTCAAAATCTCTGAAAGAGAGTATCTTTATAATAAGAATTTATCACTCTGTAGCTGCAAATGATGCTACTTATATTTGAATATTTAGTTTTGTTAGTTGTCCATGATTTCATGACTCTGTAATTCCTGATTATATCAATTAAATCAATGGTCTATTTCCTTGTTGTCTTGTTTGTTATGAGGAATACCACTAATCTCCACTGTTTCCTATGTAAATTATGTTATAATCATATCATTAGCAGAAATAAGAAGACCGTGTAAACAGCTGAACAAAAGTATTTATCGATCACTTCAAAGTACACACTGAAAGAAAAAATCACTTACTGAGAGTTTCATATCTATTAGGCAATAAATTAGAACTTTTGCATATATTACATCCCAAAGCTTAGGCATTATTTTTCATGTATTTCCAGAGGATAAACTCACAATTTGACATATTTGGAAGCTTACCCAATTTTATCTTGGTTACCTAAACATATGGAATTTGGATCAATAATATTTTTTTTTCTTTTGAATGTTGATGATGTCATATTTCAGATTATATTATCAGTATTCAATACAGTGCCCAATCAGTAACATTTATTGATTATAATGATATATAAAATGATGTGACAATTATGTCTTTAAATGCTAGTGTATTTAAATATTTTTTCCTTTTCTGAGAGGAATTGCAGGTTTATAGGGAAATCATGTAGAAAGTACAGAGTTCCTATTTTTCATACCTTTATTGACCCTTTAATTTTTCCTGAAAATTAACCTGATCATGTATTTTGCCTTATGATTTTCTTGTTAGTTTTCATTAAGCCTTATGATTTTTTTGTTATCTACATGTACAGTTTACATTGAAAGGCTATTGAATTTTTTCATCTAACTGTGGTTCTTTTTTCTTAATAATTTGCTGGTTTTTAGTTTTTCTTATTTTTTGTGATTTACAGAAATTTTCCTTTAAATGTATTCCTATATATTTATTATTGCTTTTATAACTTCTTCAATTCTTCTGCTGCTTAGAAAATTCCTATTCTGAAATTACATAATCGTTGATATTTCCAATTATTTCCATTTTCACCTTTAATTATTTAAATATTCTAAGATATAATTTTGGTGAGTGATATAAAATAAGTCTCTAATACAGGTTAGATGATTTTTTATATAAATTACATTACATTTTAATATTACATTCCACATATCAGAAGCAGCTTATTATGAAAAAGGTAAACAGATATTAAATCTGCTAGGAAGGTAAGTCAAGAAAATATTGAAAGAGTTTATCATATATCAGATGTTTAAAAATGTGAAAAATCTACAATAAATTAAACAATTTGCTATTAGTTAAAGAATCAATATACAGATTATGGAAAACAAAATATTGTCCAGAAGACAATCCACATATGTATTAAGAATAACATCACCTACGTAATATAAAACATTAGTCACTTAAAATTTTATTATGGAAAACAGCAAATATATGCAAAACAAATCTCCACATATCTATCATCAAGCTTCAATAAATTTTTAATGTGGTTATTTACGTTAGCATGCAATAGGTTTAATATTTTTATTTATGAATAAATTAATAAATATATATTTTTAACTTCTCATTTTCAATTCTAACATAGATAAAATACAAACAAATGTTCTTATATTTCTGAAATAATTTTAAAAGTGTAAATAAGTCCAGAGAACAAAACATTACAGATGCTCTGAATTAGGTGGGTTTTGTACCTCTTAGATCCATCCTCTATTTAGTGGACATTGTAGTTAGAAGACTTTCATGATTTGATCCTGTTTGCCTTTTCTAAGGCAACATGAATTTGTTTTTATATTTCTGCATCCCTGCCCCCCACCAGTATCAAGAGTGAGGACCAGAGGTACTTTTATTGTTTTAATGTGCAGCTCTCTAATTACAAATTATATTGGGCTCCTTTTCATATACTTATTTGATATCTGTTATCTTCTTGGTGAGGTTAGATCCTGTGCTCATTTTTTAATGGTGTGTTCATTTTGCACTTGGCAACTTAGCTGAAAGTTTATCAGCATTCCTACATTCTTCTTGATTCTTTGGGATTTTTTCCTATCAAAGATCATGGCATCTGCTAGTAGAAATAATTTACTTGTTTTTCAATTAGAATGGCTTTTATTTCTTTTTCTTGCCCAATTGCACTTGATCAAACTTCCATTATTGAATAGCTGTGGTAGAAACAAGAAGTGTTATTTTAATTCTGATGTTATGGGGAAGATTTCAGTCTTTACCACTGAGTATTGTACCTGAAGTTTTTCAATAAATGGCTTTTGTCATGCTAAAGAAGTCCTCTTGTAGTCATAGTTTTCTGAGTGTTTTCATAACACTATGGAATTATATTATGCCAAATGTCTTTTCTATGTTAAATAAAATGATCATGTGTTTTTCCCTTCATACTATTATTATGTATTATATTGAGTGCTTTGTTCTGTTGAACCAGCTTTGCATTCCTGGAATAAATCCCACATGGTCCTGGTGCTTAATCCTTTTAATATGCTATTGCATTCAATTTGCTAGAATTTTGCTGAGATTTTTTTTTATGTATATTCATAAAAGGAATTAATTTGTCATTTTTTTTGTGTGCTCTTTTATCTAGCTTTCACCTCAGCCTACTGCTGGCTTCTTAGATGGAGTTAGGAAGAATTTCCTCTTCTTCAGTAACATGGAGAATTTGATAAAGATTGTTGTTAAATCTTCCATGAATATTTTGTAGTATTTATCAGGAAATACTAGTAGTATTTACCATGTGGTCCTGGACTTCTTTTTCTGTGGGATTTTTGATTATTTATTCAACCTATTTACTTGTATGTTGATTATCTTCTATTTATTTATTTCTATATATTTAATATCTTCTATATATTTACTTCTATTTATTAAATCTTCCATGAATATTTTGTAGTATTTATCAGGAAATACTAGTAGTATTTACCATGTGGTCCTGGACTTCTTTTTCTGTGGGATTTTTGATTATTTATTCAACCTATTTACTTGTATGTTGATTATCTTCTATTTATTTATTCTTGATTCCATTCAGGTATAATATGTGTTTCTAGGAATTTATCCATTTCATCTAGATTTTTTATTTGCTGGCAAAAAATTGTACATATTACTGTCTTACAATACTTTAATACCTGGAACATCAATTTTTATGTCCTCACTTTCATTTTTCATTTTAATTATTTGCATTTTCTCTCTTTTCTTTGCGGTCTATCTATTGGGTTGTCAATTTTTTTCAATCTTTTCAAAAAACAACTTTTGATTTCAATGATTCTCTCATTTTTAAAATTTTCTATTTAGTTTATCTCTGCTCTAATCTTTATTATTTCCTTCCTTGTACTAGCTCTAGGCTTAGTTTGTGCTTATTTTTCTAGTTAATCAAGATGTGAATTTAGTTATTGATTTGAGATCTTCCTTATTAATGTAAGAATATATGGTTATCAATTTCCCTCTGAGAACTATGTTGCCTCAATCACATTAATAATGGTAAGCTGTAATTTTCATTTTGTTCTTCTCAAGAAATGACTTCACTTGCTGTTTTTTAATTTTTATTTACTCATCTGTTATTTGAGTGTGTTGTTTCATTTACATATATTTGTGGATTTTCCAGTTTTGTTTCCATTACTCATTTCTAGCTTCACTCTGTTGTGGTTGGAGAAGATGTTTTGTATGATTTCAATCTTTTAAAAATTTATTGTCACTTGTTTTGTGAAATAATATTTAATCTATCCTGAAAATGAACCATGTGCACTTCAGAAGATCATGTGCTCTGCTGTTGTTGGAGAAGCATTCTATGTCTGTTAGGTCTAGTTGCTTTGTAGTATCATTCAAGTTCTCTGTTCTCTTATTCATCATATATGTAGATGTTTTATCTACTATTGAGAGTGTTGTACTGAAGTCTTAACCTATTATTATAGGACAATTATTTTTGTAGAATTAAACATTTCAATTGTATCAATGTTGTTTCATGTATTTTGAGACTCTAGGCACATATTTCTTATTATTATATCTTCTTGAAGGATTGACATTTTATTAATATATGAGATTCTTCCTTTTCTCCTGTAAAAGTTTTTTAAAGACAGTCTTATGTTTGATATTGTAATGCACTCCAGAAATACCTTTGCTGAATATATTCATGGGAAAAAAACTTCCCATCCTTTCCACCTATTCGTATCTTTGGGTCTGAGTTGATTGTTTTTAAACAGGATATAGTAGGATCATGCTTTTTGATCCATTTTATCAATCTCCATCTTTTGATTTAAGATTTTAATTCATTGATAGCTAATATAATTATTGAGATGGGAGGACATAATTCACACATTGCCAATTGTTTTTATATGTGTTATGTCATTTTTGTTACTCAGTTTCTTCACTGATGTCATCTATTATGTTCGTTGATTTGTGTAGGAAAACAGTTTGATTTCTTTCTCCTTTCCCTTACTGTACATTTTAAAGATATTTATTTTTAGCTCCCATGAGGTTTATATTCAATACCATAAGATTATAAAATTCTAGTCTTAATTTATTACAACTTAACATCTATAGGATATACAATGTCTGTTCTTATACACCTCTGTCATGCCTCTTTGTATTTTGCTTCCCACAAAATTACATATTTACTTTGAGTCCAAGATAATAGAATTATGATTATATTTCATATATTTGTAGTTTTGAGTAAGTAAAAATTGATGTTATAAACCAGGAATAAATATACTAACTTATATTTATCTATGTTATCTTTGTAGTGGATCTTTCTTCATATGGCTTCAAATTACCTTCTTGTGTCCTTTTCTTCATTCCTGATATATTGATTTTTCACACTTCTTTTGGGGCAGGTCTAGTAGTAATGAAATCCTTCACCTTTTTTAGCCCCCTATTTGGTTATATCTTGGTTACTCTATCATATTTAAAGAAGAGTTTTGGTGGAAATAAAAATTTTTTTTGACTATTTTTCTCTTTTCTTCATTTTAATTTTTTCTTTATTTATTGAAGTATATCACTCATATCTAAAAATACATAAACAATAAGTGTATAGCAATAGTTGTGACCTTACAAAACAAACATACATAACATCAAACAATGCACTCATACCTCACCCTACCACAAATACCTTGCATTGTTGTTATACATTTTTAACTAATGATTAAAGAGCATCCTCAAAATATAACTACTAACCAAAGTAGTTGTGAGACGTTTGTTATGAGTAATGAAAGAATATTATCAAACTCTTACTGCTGATTATAGTCCTTAAATTACATTTGGTGTATTTTTCCCCCAACCCACCCTATCATCATTTTTTACATATATCTTTATGACAGAAGTTGTAAACTTACAGAACAGTCATGCACATGTGCAGAGTTCCCAAACAACACCCCTCTATTAACACACCACACGATGGTGGGAAATTTGCCACAGATTATGAAATAATATCATCTGACCATTACCAGGTCCATAGCGTACATTTGGCACACACTCTCCATACTGCCTTATTATCAACACAGTACATCTTTGGCATAGATGCAAGAATATTGCATTATACTGTTAACCACAGCCCATAGGTCACTCTAGTTGTATTCTTCCCATGCCTCTCCACATTCCCACAGCTCTGCAATACTGATGTACATCTGTTCTAGCTCACAAAGGACACTCTTGCATATGTATCATCAACCACTACTCTCATCCACCTCTGGGTTTACTGTGCTATTCTGTCCCAAGATTATTCTCTAGCTTTCTGTCAATTGGCATTTACATCCTAGACTACCATTTTCAGCCACATCCCCATTTATAAACCAGCTATTACTCAGTATAATGTGTTACCATCAATTCTGTACATTTCCAAGCTTTTACAGTAAAGCCAATTAAAACTTCTACATACAATATCAGTAGTCCATGTCAGTCTGCATCTTATCTCCTTTAAGAATCCATCACCTACCACTAGGTCTTGAAGACATTTCCCTACATTTTCTTCTAGAAGCTTTATGGTTCTTGCTTTTATATTTAGGTTTTTTATTCATTTTGAGTTTATTTTTGTATAAGGTGTGAGATAGGAGTACTCTTTCCCTCTTTTGCTATGGATATCCAGTTATCTCAGCACTATTTGTTGGATAAACTGCTCTACCTGAGCTGGGTGGGTTTTACAGGCTAGTCAAAAATCACTTGACCATAGATATGAGGGTCTGTTTCTGAACCATCAATTTGGATCTATTGCTCTATGTGTCTGTCTTTATGCCAGTACCATACTGTTTTTACCAGTGTAGCTTGGTAAAATAATTTAAAGTTCAGAAATGACAGTCCTCCAACTTTGCTTTACCTTTTTAAGATGTTTCTGGCTATTCAGGACCCCTTTCCCTTCCAAATAGATTTGATAATCATGTTTTCCATTTATTTTAAAAATGCTAGTGGAAATTTTATTGGGATTGCATTGAATCTGTACGTCAATTTGAGTAGAATTGAAATCTTAATGATATTTAGTCTTCCAATCTGTGAGCATGGAATGTTCTTCCAATTATTTAGGACTTTTTAAAATTTCTTTTAACAATCAGTTGTAGTTTTCTGAATACAAGTGCTTTACATCTTTGGTTAAGTTTATTCCTAAATATTTGGCTTTTATCTGTCATAGTTTATTTTCACCACTCTTTTGACACTTTTAATTACTTTTATTGATACAATCTTCATTTCTAGACACTCTTGCAGTCCTCTCTCTCCTGTCTTTTCTTTTCAGGCTGTAGTACATCCTTTAGTATTTCCTGCAAAGCGGGTCTCTTGGATACAAACTCTCTCAGTTTCTGTTTACCTGTGAATATTTTAAACTTGCCCTCATTTTTGAAAGACAGTCTTGCTGGATATAAGCTCCTTGGCTGGAAGTTTTACTCTTGTGGTATCTTAAATATTTCAAACCACTGTCTCCTTGCCTCTATGCTTTCTGATGAGAAATTGGCACTTAATCTTATTGGGTATCCCTTATATGTTATGAATTTCTCTTGCTGCTCTCAGAATTCCCTCTTTGTCTTTGGAATTTGACATTCTGATTCGGATGTGTCTCGGAGTTGGTCTATTCAGGTTTTTTTGGATTGGAATATGTCATGCTTCTTGGACATGGATATCTATGTCCTTAAATAGGGTTGAGAAATTTTCTACCATTATTTCTTCAAATATTCCTTCTGTCCCTTTTCCCTTCTCTTCTTCTGGGACACCAATGGAACATATGTTTGCATGTCTCTTGCTGTCATTTAGTTCCCCAAGAACTTGTTCAAGTTTTTCCAATCTTTTCTTTATCTATTCTTTTGTATGTTCACTTTCAGAGGTAATTTCTTCAAACTCACCAATCCTTTCTTCTGCATCCTTAAATCTGCTATTATATGATTCCAGTGTATTTTTAATTTCATTTATTGCACCTTTCAATCCCATAAGATCTGCTATTTTTCTATGTATGCTTTCAAATTCTTCTTTGTGCTCATCCAATGTCTTCTGAATATACCTAATTTCTTTAGCCATCTCATTGAATTTATTAAGGAGATTTGTTTGAACATCTATGATTAGTTGTCTCAACTCCTTTATGTCATCTGGAGGCTTATCTTGTTCCTTTAACTAGACCATATCTTCCTATTTCTTGGTGTGGATTGTAATTTTTTGTTGGTATCTTGGCATCTAACTTACTATAGTATTTGTTCTGGCGCAGTTTGCTCTTTAGTTTAGGGCTTCCTGCCCTTTCTTTCTTGTTGGTTGTGTAGTAGGAGTCAAGGATGTAGTCGGTGTTGTAAACTGTGGAGGCTCAAGCTGCCCTCAGTGCCCCAAGGACCGATGAAGCTTCTCCCAAATTT
>JAQZBX010046265.1:0-20817 GCA_029593785.1 Cabassous unicinctus | reverse complement strand
ACTTTTTTTTTTTTAAAAGATTTATTTATTTATTTATTTATCCCCCCCTTGCTGCTTGTGCTGCTGTGTCCATTCGTTGCGTGTCTTCTCCGTGTCTGCTTATCTCCCCCTTGCTGTGAGGTCCCGCTGCATCAGCCCCTCGCGCCACGCGGGCTGGCCTGCCCTCACAAGGAGGCCCCGGGAAGCGAACCCGGGGCCTCCCATATGGTAAACGGGGGCTCTATCGACTGAGCCTCTCCCGCTTCCCCCCTATTACCTTCTAACATATTAATGCATTGAAAAAAAATCATGTCTCGTTAATTGTTCGCCTCCCCCTGCTAGAATGGAAGCTCTGCAGCAGGAGGAGGAGCTTTGTTCTGGACTCTGGTACATGGCCAATGCCTAGAACCATATCTAGACATGTGGGAGGCACTTTGCATTTGTTGAATGAATTTGACTGTTGGTTTCCAGGCTGTCTCTTTTTATGAACCCTCTGCACAAGTTTTTCCTTTTTATTTTTTTGGCAGAGGTCGGGGTGGTAGGAGCAGGCGAGCACCCCCTCTCCCACTTCCCTGCTAATCTCGGCATTGTTTCTGCCTCCTGACTGCTCTCCTCTCTGGATTGACAGATGCGCCTGGGCCAGGCATATCCCCTCCATTCAGGGTGTGTTCTTCCTCCAACTGGGTGGTCACTGCCTCAAAATTAAGGGGCAGCCTGGGTTCTAGAACTGCTGGATAATCTTATCACTGGGTGTCTAATGCTCAGCCAACGAAATAGTCCTTTTCTGTCCTTTGATGCTCACAAGCAAATAGGCCTGTGGAATTCCTGTCCAGCCCTGGGTCCCTGGTGGAAATCTTATTGTCACTACTGACTTGCCCCCCTAACAGGCTGGGAACTCCTCAAAGAAAAGGATGCTGTCCTGTTTCCCCAGCACCAAGCCCATAGAAGAAATGCCTGATATTGGATGAATGCGTGATTGGCTGACTGTCAATGAACCTGACAATTGACCTTCTGGTGAGTGGGGCTTGGAAACTTGGTGGGACCTTTGTTACTCTCAAGAGGTCAAATCCATCCGTTAACCCACTCTTGAGAGGTTTCTTTTCTTCACAAAAGGGGTTCCGGCTTGAGGCTTGATCCCGCTCGATCCAACTTAATCCTTAATCAGACCCAGGGGCAGTTCTGAAAGAGAGGGAGAGAAGGCATGTAAAAGAGTAGAAGTAACTCTGGCCTCCTCACTCTAGAAGGCAGCTCGGAGGGCAGGTAGCAGTCAAAGCAGAGGGAGCTCTGAGGTGAGAGGTTGTAGCTAGAAAAGAATATTTGGTCCTTTATAACTTTGCTGTCACCTCTGGTGGCCTATCTTATGCTCCAATCAAAGTGGAAGGAAAGGAAATCTTTGTGAGCCCTGCTGTTTTTGAGCACCTTTACATACATTATCTCCTTTCAATCCTTGTGATGGTCTCACGCAGTAACTATTATTATTATCCCCCCTTAAAAGTAACAATTTATGGAACACTTATGTGCCAGCTTCTGTGCTAAGCCTGTGACACACAGCATGATTGGATCCTCACAAGAACTTATGAGAACAGTATTATGAACCCCATCTTATAAACGGAGTGTATTAGTTTTCTGTTGTAGCATAACAAATGACCACAAATTTAGTGGCTTTCAATCATGCCCACTTATTATCTCACAGCTTCTGTAGGCCAGGAGTCCAGGCATGGCGTAACTGGGTTCTCTGCTCACGGTTTCACCAGGCTGCAGTGAAGGTGCTGGCCAGGGCTGTGGTCTCATCTGAAGCTCAGATCCTCTTCCAAGCTTATTTAGGTTGGTGGCAGAATTTAGTTCCTTGCAGGTGAAGTACTGAGGTCCCCCTCAGCTCCTAGACAAGGGGCCCCCTTCACAGGCAACTCACAACATGGCTATTTTCTTTTGCCCTGAGGCTAGCAGAAGGGGCTCTCTATGGCTCACCACCTGATTGGGTCAGGCCCACCCAAGATAATCTCCATTTTGGTGAACTCAAAGTTGACTGATTAGTAATCCAATCACAGAAGGACTATCCCACACTCAAGGGGAGGGGATTGTTCAGAGCATTTATACCTGGATGGGAATCTTGGGAGCCACCTTAGGATGCTGCCTACCACACTGAGGCTCAGAGAAGTTTAGTGACCTGCCCAAAAGGCCAGAGAGCCAATAAGTGACAGAGACTGAACTGAAACTCAGCTCGTCAGAGGCCAAGGAAGCTGTGCTGCTGTAGGAAGCGTGGGATAGAAAGGTTAACTAGAAAGTTTAACTGTAGAGATCTAGGGGTGTATGCCTTGAATTCTTTCTCTCTTGGCAGGTAACTGCAAAGGAGGAACTTTCAATCATCCCACAGACAGGGCATGATGGACCATAGAGATAGATCATAGGGACCCCAGAGATACTGTGCCAATCTTTGGCCACATTAAAGCCATATTGTAGACATTTAGATTATCAACCAGTCCAGAGTTTCCCAAACTGTGTTCCATGGAACTCTAGTGCCAAAATGGTAATTCCAGGGAGAAAGGAATTCATAGTCACATGAGTTTGAAGAACCTTAAGTTAAACACAGTAAAAGATGGTGCTTTACTGCAGGACTTTTCAGAGCCTTTCATATGTTAACATATATCAGGAATCTGTAAGAAGAAGAAAGTATATACAGTGTTCCCACACTTACTTAACCCCAAAACCCTTCCTTGTTGTGTGTAAATGGAAACTAATGTTCCATGGATCAAGGGGGCAGTTGGGTTGGATTCTTTCTCAGGATCTCTCTAGAGCTCTAGAGGGAGATCTAAGGTTTGGGATGGGAATGGGGTTCTTTTGGGGGCTGATGGCAGGTGGTTTCCTTCCAAGGAAAAGCAGGTGGCCAGGTCCTGGGGACTCAGCCTGAGAGCTGTGGATGGCACCCCTTTTTAAACATGCCTGGGGGAGGGCTTGCAGCTTTAGGGGAGAACCGGGGTTGGTGGAGAGGAGGAAGCAGCTTGTCACTTCTTTGCTCCTGAGTGAGGGAAAGGGAGCCCGGCCTGTTTCTCCGTTGGTTTACTGGGAAGTCACCTGCTGGGAGATTACCAGATCAGCTGCTCTGTGGAGGGAGGGTTAGAAGCAGAAGCCCCCGGCACCCGGGCAACGGGAAATGGCTCAGGGACTGCCTTTCCCTTTGTTTGTTTGGTGTGGTTTGATTTCTTTTGTCTTGTTTCTCCTAATCACAGCTTCGAGGTTTCGGAGTAGCTGGATGAGGATTGGGAGGTGTCTGAGTCTCTGGACCTGCTGGGGCTTTCTGGGGCCTTGCCCAGAGGTAGGAAGACTGAACCATTGTTTGCCTGGGGGGCTGGGGAGCAGTTTCCCACCCCGCAGGGGCTGTGTTTGTTCCTTCCCAGAAGAGCCCTGGGAAGGGGAAAAGAGAATCAATCTGAATATTCAGCCCCTTAAACAATGCCATAAAAATCACATCCATTTGCAGAGGAAGGCTCAGCGCTAATGTGCCAAAACAATGATGTGAGCTTACAGCATCAAGCCCTGATCAATCTTCCCGCTGGGGCCAGGAAGCCTCCTCCCCTCTGCTGGAGGATCAATTCCCAGCTTCTGTCTAAGGAACCGGAGAGGAGGTGGCCCTGACCCTTAGCCGTCTCTGTTCCCTTTTCAGCCTCCCCCCACCCCAGCTGGCCACGTGTGACCATAACCCTCTTACCAGGACTTGGAATAGGCCTGTGGGTGGGGTGCAAGAGGCATCTGAGTGGAAGGAGAAAAACCCAGCACTCTTGGGGCCCAATAGACTTGGGCTTCTGTCTCATTTCTGCTCCCTCTGAGGGCTTTGTCCTCTGCAAACTATAGAATCTGCCCTGCCTACCCTAGTGGATTGTGGGGAGTTAAATATCACAAGGAGGGGAGGGTTTTTGGACAACCACGTTTGCAGATAAAGGAGTCTTTGAGGTCAACCAGCACAGCCCCTCATTTTGCAGATAGGGAAACTGAGGCCCAAAGAGATGAAACAACTTGGCTCAAGGTCACCCTGGGAGAGAGGGGTGAAGTCATTATTATTGATTCCAAGTTCAGTGCAAAGCTGTGAGAGCCGAGACAGCATTTCTCTGGCAGGCAATCTCAACAGCAGCCCTCAGGACGTCTGACCACTCCCAACTCTTGCCCCTTTCCTGAGTCAGTAATTCAACCAGTGCCTCCCCCTGCTGCGTTCTCACTGGCCAACCCAAGGCCACTTCTCTGCTCAAATAGCCCTGGCAGAGCCGAGGCATGCAGGCATGCGTAGAAAGCAAGCCCCTTCCCTGGACCTCCCCAAATGTCACCCACGGAGTTCTGGCTGTGAAGGTCTGTTCCCAAGGGAGCTTGGTGGCTCGTGTAACAAAATCTCATTTCTGACCCCCTTCTGAATTCCTCCAGCACCAGGCCTTTTCTGGTGCCCTCTCATCATTTGGGGCCAGGACCTAAAAAAGCCTGCTCTGCTCACCAGGAAGGCACCCCCTCCTTCTTTGGGGTGCCCTCAGAGCACCAGGGCCACTGATGCAGACCCTCACTGCGAGCTCTGCTGGGCTCAGGAATTGTCTCTCTTTTCCACTGGGGGCAGGGATAGGGTCTCTGCAACCCGGCTTAGGAGGGTCTTGAGGCCCCTCTCAATAGAGTATGAAATCCTGTTGAAGCTCCATTCTTGCATTCCCCATATAAAAGGAATGAAGAGACCAGCTCCCCAAAGAAGTAAGGAAGGGAGAGAGATTTCTAGAAGACTGCAAGAATCTTAGAGTTAAAAGGGCCCTTAAATGGAATCACGTCCAGCCTTTCACCCGGCCAGTCCAGCCTGTCCTGACACCTCCAAATTTCCAATGACTGGGAACTCCCCCCTCATATAACTCCTGTTCCACGTGGGCAGGTCTGGTTTTGGGGCAGTTCTTGCACCATTGAAAGCTTCTGGTAACTTCTACCCTTCAGTTCTGGTGCTGCCTTGTGGAGTCACAGCCTAACAATAGCCATTGTTCATTGAGTGCTTACTTTGTGCCTCACTCTGTGACGAGAGCTTTGCATGTGTTAACTCGTTTAACTCTAAGAGGCAAGAATCCTTATTTCTTCTTTATAGTTGGTGTGATGGTTAGGCTAATGTGTCAACTGGCCAGGTAATTGTGTCCAGGTGTTTGGTCCAGCAAGCACTGGGCTAATTGTAATACAAGAGCATTTATGGACTTCCATCAACAGTGAGTTTACTGCATGGATGGCTGATTACATCTGCATCAATCAGGGAAATTGCATCAGCAATGGGTGACTTTTATCCAATCAGCTGAATGCCTTAAAAGGGGAAGTGATTTCAACATTCAGAGAGAATTTCCCAGCTCGTCTTTGGACAGCCAACTTCTCCCAGAAACTCATCAAGGACCTTTTATAGGACTTTCATTGGAGCCCCCGGCTTGCAGCCTGCCAGCGGAACCTGGACTTGTGCATCCCCACGGTCACCTGAGAGACTCTTATAAAATCTCATATTATCGACAGATATATCCTGTTGATTCTGTTTCCCGAGAGAACCCTGAGTAATACAGCTGGTAAAACTGGGGTTGAGAAACTTGCCCAAGATTACCCTCTAGTAAATGGCAGAGCTGGGATTTGAACTCAGGCAGGTGTGGCTCCTGAGCTTGCCCTTTAAATCCCTAAGATGTACTGCCAGGTGGGCATCAGCTTCTCTCTCCTCCAAGAGGCAGTGTGTCTCATGTTTGAGACTAGCTGTCAGTCTTTGCCACTGTTTCTAGACTACTTGGTATCCTGCTCACTTGCCTCTGTTCCTTTTAGAAATGGCATTGTAAGAGCATAGAGCAGTGGTCCAGGTAGGGCCCTCCCAGAGTGGACTACAGAGGGGCAATTATTTCTCCCTCTGATTGTGCACCTTTAAGATTTCTTTATCTTCTTAGCAGCTGCACCACACTGTTAGCCCGTATTGAGCTTTTGGTCAGCTCAAACCCCAAGATCTTTTTCTCATGGATCTCTGCCAAGCCAGAGCTCCTTTATCTTATCCAGTCCACTGGATTCTTTGAACCTAAATGAAGGACTTTACACTCAACACTCCTAGATTTCATTTTTGTGGTTTTGGCTTGTGTTCTAGTCTGCTAAGATAGACAGCTTCTGGGTCTGCCATGCAATTAATTTCTCCAAACTTTGTCATATACAAATTAAATAATTATCCTTTCTCAAGCTATATCCATACCATTGAAAAACCATCAAATGAGACAGAAGGTGGGTCTGTGCCCTTCTCTAGAGAAAGATCTCCTGTTAGGTGACAGAGACCTATTCTCTTGAAACATACACACTGCATTTTTTACTTTATAATTCTATATTAATCCTGCATTGAATGTCTACTATATTTCAGGCAAAGAACTAGGCACTGAGGAAACACAGACGTTCAGGTCAAAATCCTTGCTCTTAGGAAGCTCATTGCCGACTGGGGAGACACCCATGCAGACAAATAGGAACAATGAGCAGTCAGATGGCAGGTGCCCACGAATGTGAGGCCAGACGAGGGCCCTCCATCAGCCTCTTGGGTGGAGATTTAAAGATGTGTTGGTGGAGGGACGGGAGGGGGGCCAAGTTAATGCTTAATGGGCACAGAGTTTCTGTTTGGAGTAGTAAGAAATTTTTGGTAATGGATGGTGGTGATGGTAGCACAAACTGTGAATGTAATTCATGCCACTAAATTGTATATTTGAAAGTGGCTAAAATTTAAAATGCTATGTTGTATATACGTTATCACAGTAAAAATGAAAAAAAAAAAAACCAAACCAGAAAACCCCATAGAGTCATACAACACAAAGAGTGAACCCTAATTATGTAAACTTTGTACTTTAGTTAATAATGTAATGCTACTAATATTGGTTCATCAATAGTAACAAATGTATTATACCAATCAAAATGTTAATAATAGGGAAAAATCCGTGTGGGGGCTGGTGGGGGTGGGGAGGTGGTATGTGAGAACTCTGTACTTTCTGCATAATTCTTCTATAAACCTACAATTTCTCTAAAAAATGAAGTCTGCTAAAAAAACGAGTTGGATTTATGGCTTGCTGTAAATCGGTGTGCCGGTAGCCGGTGGGGACGGCGCCTGCGGGGGGCGTTCTTGATCCTGAGCCCTACATCTAGCTGTTTTAATGTCATCGTTTTAGCTCAGCCACCCTTTCTACTTTGTGACTCATTCTCCTACTCCATTTGCTCTAAATTTAGAATGATAGCCCCAAATTCCGCAGTGCCAGGGGGAGTGTGTGCGAGTAGGTTGGAGGGTGGTGGAGATGAGAAATGGAGGGGAAGAGAAGGGAAGGAGGGAGGATTGAAGTTTCCTCTTCTGAATCAAGAGAAGGGTGACTCAGATACAGAACGCGTTTGTGAGACGGTGGCTGGGCCTGCTCTCAGGAAGTTTGCCGGGTGCCACTGCTCATTAGTGTCTTGGTTTCCCAAAGAACAAAGAAGCAGAAACGTAGAGGCTTAAAACAACGGAAATGTATTCTCTCACTGTTCTGGAGTCCAGGCGCCCAGAATCCAGCTGTGGGCAGGGCCATGCTCTCTGGGAAGGTTCGGGGGAGACCCCTTCTTGGCCTCTTCCCAGCCTTTGGGCCGTGGCCGGTGATCCTTGGTGATCCGAGGCTTGTGGCAGCCTCGCTCCAGCCTCTGCCTCCGCCTTCACGTAAACTGCCTTCTCCCTGTGGCCGTGCTCTGTCTCTCTCAGCTCCTAAGGAGGACCCCAGTCCCACTGGGTTAGGTCCACCCAATCCAGCATGGCCTCGTCCTAACCTGATGACATCTGCAAAGACTCTGTTTCCAAAGCAGGCCTCATTCCAGATACTGGAGGCTTGGACTTCAACATATATTTTGGGAGACACAATTCAACCTGCAATGACCCCGAGAAGAGGAGATACGGGGAAACTGAGCTGGGGAGCAGGGAGCATAGGGGATGCTGGATATTTTCTTGCTCAGCCCAAGTGAGATTTTACACATGGCCTCATTTCTTGATTGGAGAGCTGTGAAGGCCCAGGTTGTCCGACACACTCTTATTTCTAAATATACAGCAAGACATTCCAAAGACAAACCCAAATGATTTTTGGATGTTCTGGACCTGAGCTCCATTTACCTCTGCCTGCACTTGCACCCCCCGTTTTGTACAGGGTAGCGGTTCCTCCAGGCTTCCACAGACCACATCTGGACTAGAAGGAAGCTTGATGGGATTGCTTTGCAGCAGTGTTTGCCCCCAAGCTCTGAAACCTCAGCTGGGTGTTAGAGCTCTGTAATTCATGCCAAAGGTTGCTCCTTGCAATTTCTCTTTGCTGCCCCCTCCTTTGCGTTCCCTCCCCCAGTGGGAGAGGAAAAGCAGCTATGCTTATAGAAAGATTGATTAGTTAAGCAAGTCAATTATATCTCTTGCCGAGAGCAACTGTATATTAAGTAATGCAGCAAAAATGATTGTCTGCACAGATCCATTTTGTTGAACAGCTGTTCCATAGGCCTGGAAACAGAAGACGAAGGTTAAAATCTCCCGTAATAGTCTTCACTCTCCACCTCACCCCACCCCATCAGGCCTGGCCCTCCAGGGGCTCCATTTATTATGAGATGGAATAAGGTTGGGAAATGAGCATTCTGGTGGCCTGCTCCATTTTGCGGGAAAACTCCCCTGCTACGGCATGGGCTCCTGGGCCTCCCTCGGCACTGGCCCTGCTGCCCTCCTGTCAAGGGGGAGTTGACTAATGTCTGCCCACAAGCTTCCGGCTGGCCTCATGCCTCCTGTCCCAACCCGGCCCAACCCGGCAGCTTTGTTACCGTGGAAAGGGTTCAGAATGTCGAGGCTGGAGAGCTGGGTTCAAGTCCAATTATTGAATGCCTGATCTTGGCCAAGTCTTTTAAGCTTTCTGGGCCTCAAAGTTCCTGTTAGCAAAATGTGACAAAATGTAAAGGAGATAATGGGTAAAGATGGAATTTGTGGTCTATAATTATATTATAAAATAATTCATTAATAGGGAGCCAATGTAGCTCAAGTGGTTGAGTGCCTGCTTCCTATGTACGAGGTCCTGGGTTCAATCCCCAGTACCTCCTTAAAAAAAAAAAAATTCATTAATGCTGGAGATTATTATCCTAGGCAAGGAAGAGGTGGAGAGGCATCCTACTTCCTCTGGGCAGGGCCAGAAGTACAGAAAAAGACAGGGGCTCATGGCCTCTTGTAATCAGCCCTGCACTCTTTTTTCTGGCTTCCCTCCAGTTATACTGAAACCCCCCTTGGGTTGCATGCACTGTTTTTCAAACTTCTATCTTGTAACGCTGTCCTTCGTGTTTATTTTAATCTAATGTCAGTTATATATAAATGTGATTTGTGGGACCCAGCCCTCCCCCACCCCACCCTAAGGCCACGGAGTTGGGGGGTCCCTTTGCCCCCAGCAGACGCTCACGCAGGAAGGCTGATGCTGGGTGAGCAGCGGGAAGGCACCTGGGGACACTCGTCCTTTGTCCACCCCTGGAGTTGTCCACATGAGGGTTAGAAACTGGGCTAATAACTGTCCTTGTCTTCCTTCTCAGTTTTGGGAAAGACTCAGCCAAATAGTGAGATTCAAGTTTCTGCTCTAGGGCAAGCCTTCCACCCTTGGCAGAGAACATCTTTTACCTCTCTTCTCTGTCTCAAGAGGGTATCCCGACTGGCTTGTTCTCCCACCTGAAGTTCCATTACGGCCACTTCACAGCATCTGATGGAGATTTTTCTCCCTGATAGAACATAAGTGCATTAGGAGAGCAAGTGGTTCAGCCTTATCATTAACATGCACCTCACTGTGAATGAGTCTACCAGATCCCCTCTTACGGATTCAAAAAGACCTTGAGGCATATAGGGAAACTGAGGCTCAGAGAGAGGGCAACCTAGCTGATAAGGTTGCAGAGCTGGTAAAACCCGATCTCCTGAGTCTTGGTCGTGTTTTTTCCATTGGGCATCCCTAGCTCCTTTCAGAGAGTCGTTTTGACAAGGGGAGAGCAAGGGCAGACTGGCTGAGTGCCGCTGCTAAGGGGGTCGAGTGCTTTCCCCGCTCTTGGGCACAGCAGTGTACTAAGTGGAGTCACCGTGGCCGCTGGCGTCCAGGGCCAGCAGCCATTCCCGGAGTCTGATGGGCCCTCAGTGTCCAGGGCCAGGGCTAGGATCCAGGTCAGACCCAGGTGGGCTGGGAACTGCTCGGCCTGCAGGGCTGAGGGACTCCAGCTCCCCTGATTGCTGAGTGGCTTCACAGTTTCATTTTCCAACTCTGAGGCCACGCGTGGGCAGTTAGCATAGAAATGGCTGTTTCCCCCGTGCCCTCGCCTCTCCCATGTCCATAAATAGGAATCTGAGAGTGTGTGTGCACAGAGGGGTGGGTGGTGGTGGTGATGCCGATGTGACCCACATGGGCAGCCAGCCTTGGAAACTGGGCCCTCGGCTGGCAGGGGTCCCTGAGCAGAGCCAGGCAAGGTGTGAGCACAGCTATTTCCAGGACCCTGCTGGTCCAGCCTCGGGAAATGGCCACCTGGGTACCACCTCTCATGGAATGCCAGGACTGGATGGGGCCTTTGAGGTTGGCTAGTCCAGCTCCGGGTCTGAAGCTTGAATGCCTTTGGCAGGCCTCCTGCCATCTCCAACCTTCGATGGGAACTACATGGTGCAGCCCAGTCTGGAGAAAGCAGGGTTGTGGCTTCTCTTTATCAACCTTTCTTTCCCAGGCCTGGACCCAGGACTGGCTGCTCATTCAAATTAGAACCTAATTGGGTTAGGGGATGAGGTTTAACCCTGATACTTCCTTTCCCCTCTCTTCTCATCCCAGACCAGGAGAAAGATACTCAGGTGATCTATTGGAGCAGGTCCCTTCCTACTACCTAATTTCTTAACTCTTGAGGTCATCCCCTGAGTGCCTGCAATGAAAGAGCCAGAAAAAAAAGAGGGGCCTCTGAGCACATATCTCGAGTCTCCTTTCTTGATGAAGGTGGGAATGCAGTTTACTGGGGAGAGAAGGTGTGGGGAAGCTGAAGACAACTTTTCCTACCAAGAAGAGGCAGGTGCCAGCTGTAGACAAAGGCCAAGGGGACCAGAATGTCAGACTGCACATGGCTTGAGGAGTCATCAGTTTCAAGCCCCTTAATCTTATAAGGAGGCCCCAGAAGGGATGAGATCTTCCCAGGGTCACATAGTAGATCCGTGGTTCCACTGGAATGGGACTGGCTGGAGATTTCTGCTGTTGAGTGTGAACAGTTGCCTGTAAATCACCTTGGGAATAAGGGAAAAGGGAATGCAGCTGTTTCCCTTTGCTGTCATTTGGTGAGATTTCCAGCTCCTGGAGTTCCAAAAGCAGTGACAGCCTCACGGGAATCAGAAGAGGCAGCCACCTATAGTGGCACTGTGGTTTCTTAGCAGCATCTTCTCCTATTCCCTGGAGCCAGAAATGCTTCCTCTCCCCATGTCTCCCCATGCCCAAGATTCCGCCATTTGAGTATCATTCCTTTGGTTTAATGTGTATGTTCTTTAAAAGGGCAACACACGGTGTGAATGAGCTTATCAGATCCTTTCCTGGGTGCTTTTAGATGAGGGATGAGCTTGCAGACACCTGGAACCAGGTAAGAGGGAGACCTGGGACTGCAGAAAGAAAGATGCAAGAAGGGAAAGCTGAGCAAGTGAAGAGGCTGGCCCTTGCTTTCCAATGTTCCAGGGCTGCTGTGCCAACCCATCCCGAGCTGGGTGGGCCGGCTGCAGGCATGAGGGGGATGGGCATGTGCGTCTGAGGGTACCCTCCAGGGGGAGAGTTTGGCATTACAGCCCTACCAGGGCCAAAGTAGTTGGAATTATTAGAGCAAAGGCATTGGCTTCAGTGATTGATTAGACCTGCCACCTGGCCTCCTTAAAGACTCCACTTTCTCTACAGAACTCCTCCTTCAGCTTTCGCTCTCTCATTAACTCGCTGCACAGCCTACCCCCCACTCTCTGCTGCCTGTAGTGGGATTGAACTTTCCATCACCAGGGTATGATGTGTCTGCCTAACTGCCTCTACGGTCTTTTGGTGACAGGGACCGTGCCTTAAATAGCACATAAAGCAAATAGAGCAGGCCGCAGTCCCAGACCTCTCCTGGCCAGTGAGCTGTCCCTGCTGTCCCCCTATGTGCTTCTTCAGCAACGTTAGCCAGAAGTGGGGTGAGGTCACAGCCAGGCTACAGGGAGGGGTGAAGTTTGCTCCTTGTCCTTCTCCAGCCTCTCACGCAGTCACACAGGGTGAGTGTGTGATTGTGGGGAGCAGAGGTGTCCACATACCTCTGGGGTCGGGCAGGACTTCAAGATGATAAAATCCACATGCCCTCTGGGCCCGAGAGGGCTTTGCCTCTGCTGCCCCTGAACTCTGAGCAAAGGCACTTCCCTGTGTGGCTTCAGGCGACCTTGCCGTGAGCCTCGGCATCCCAGGCTGTCATCCAGGGAGTTTTCCCACCAACTGGCTCAAGTCTCTGCTGCTTCACTTAAGCAACTCCATTCATGGTGTCCCAAGAAAGAGAAGGGGTCTTGGGGCAGGGGGACAAAGGGGGAGCAGTCTTTGAAAATACAGGGTCCACTCTCAGCTCTAGGGCAGCTGACATGGACGTTCTGTTTTGCCCTCTGGACTGTCCCACTGTATTTGGATGAAGGTAGGGCAGTTGGATTGAATAGGCAGGTTGCCACACAGTGACACTCAAGAGGTCCAAAGGTTTTCCAAGCCCAAGCCAAGCCCTGATGATTTCACGTGTTTCTGCTGGTATGTGCCCCATCTCCTCTAGCGATGGCTGGTAGCAAAACTTCCTTTGAGGTGGTGGTGGGGCCTGGAGGGAAAGACCCAGCCTCTGCTTGGATGGAGCCCCATGGGAATGCTTGGGACAGAAGCCCCAGGACCCGATCTAACTATTTCTCTGTGATGAACCTGGGAGAAAGAGAAACAGAGAGGAGAGAGAATGGAGACAAAGAGGAGAGAATCATAGCAGTAAATAATCCCTGTCCTGGGTTGAACTGTGTCCCCCAAAATCCATGTCCACTTGGAACCTGTGAATGTGAACTTCTTTGGAAATAGGGTCTTTGCAGATGTAATCAAGGTAAGACGAGGTCATGCTGGATTGAGTGTGCCCTAAATCCAGTATGACCGGTGCCCTTACAAGAAGAGGGACATTTGGGCACAGACACACAGGGAGAATGCTGCGTGCTGACAGAGGTAAGAGAATGGAGTTAAACTGCCACAGACCAAGGCATGCCAGGGATCGCTGGCAACCACCAGAAGCTGGGAAGAGGCACTGGACAGAGCCTTCCCTCTGAGCCTCCAAACTGTGAGGGAATAAATTTCTGTTGTTTAAGCCACTAGCTTGTGGTGATTTGTTCCAGCAGCCTGAGGAAAGCAGGACAGCCGCCTTATCCAGTGCAATGTAAGAGAGACTTGGAGAAGCTGGAGCACAGTTAGTAGAGAGCAATCAAAATGGGGTGGAAGAGCAAAGTGGGGTCTTGGGAGGAATGGTTGAAGGAAGTGAAGATGTCTGTAGGCCAAAAGACTTGCAGGTTGTGAGCAAGAGGGTCACACTTGTTCTCTACACCCTAAAGGGTAGAGACAGGACGTGTGGAGAAGCCTCAGGAAGATGGCACCGGGCTTGATGCAGGCAGAGTTTTTCCAGTTGTTGCTGACCAAGGCTGACAAAGGTTCTCTAAGAAGGCAGTGAGTTCCCTGTTGCTGGAGGTGGGCAGTCAGGAGAGGCTGGGAAATTTCCTGGGGGTGGGGGGGTGGAGTAGGGGTAGGTAGATGAGAGGCAGCTGGAGTCCATTGGAGATGACTCCAACTGTAGCTGGGGAGTTGGATTAGATGACCTCAAGGGCCCCTTAACGCTGTAAGCTCCCTCTGTGGACTCCACAGGAATTGGGTCAGAGATGGTTTAGTATCCAGGCCAGGCTGGGGCACCCCAGCTGCTCCAGCCCTACTCCAGGATGTGAGGGAGGTGGCAGGCCCCCAAAAGCTCCTGGACAGGTACAGAGTGACGTTCTCATGGGGGCTGAATGTTCCTGTGTGTGAGGCCAAGTGCCAGGGAGCAGAATCACAATAGTTGAGGGACTTAACTGTGGTTTCTCACTTGGGTACATTCATTTGTCCAGGTCTAGGAAGCAGGTGGGTGTCCATGCAAAGGTAGAGAGCTACTTACAGTGAAAGAATTAGTGAAGTCAGAGAGACCTGAGTTCCAATATTGGCTCTTCCAAATCCTGGAGAGATGACCCTAGACAAATTACTTTCACTCTGTGAGTTGCTTCCATTTTCCCATCTGTAAAATGGAGATAATAATTTCTATTTCACAGAGCTGTGCTGAAGGCAATGGATATGAGGCACAATGTTTAGACATGGGAGGACCCAACAAAGGGTCCTTCCCTAGGATCTGGGCTTTCTCATCATACCCTTCACTGTCTCTTGGCTGTCCCCCTTCTAGGTCTCATTTACAGAGACATATTTCTGATGTCTAGCATGGGGCCTGACATGTACTAAATCCCTGTTGGCAGTCTGACAGGCAGGTACCCACCTTGTGTGAGATGCAGGGCCCTCGTTGCTGTCACTGACCTATGACTTGTTGGGAGATGGGCAGGCCTGGAGAAGCTCAAGGTCATGGCCTGCCCTCTGCAGATGCTACAGAAAGGGCAGGGTGATCAGTGGAGGGTAAACCCAGATGCCGGGAAAGGGAAGGAGGTGGGAACAGGTGGAGGCTGTCACTGAGATTGCAAGTGGGGCTGGAACAAGAACAAGCACGTGAAGCTATGCTCATGAGCCACTGCCATCGCTAGTTAGCACACAAGTCCCCATGGCGCTTACCTGCAGTTGGGAAAGAGCTTTCCCCTGCTCTAGACCTACACCTCTGTTGAGATCTGATGCAGCAGCTGATAAGCTGTCTAGCTGTAGCTCTCCAGAGATTCCTGGCTCATCAGGACCATTGTGTCCCCCCCACCCCCGCTCAGCCTCTGGGAGCTTGGAAGGAGATGGGCACTCTCCAAAGCTGTGGCACAGAGATGGAGGAAATGGAAGTGATTCAGAAAGTCACAAGGAGTGTTTGGTAGCTGCCCCTCTGTAGCTGTCATTTCACTCTTATATTTTGGGCTTCACTGGATCCTGCACCTCTGGGTGATCTGGGCACCTCTGTTCTCTAGGCCCTCAAGAAACTTTCCCATCCTCTTCTTGAGGTCAGTGTCTGTTAAAAGCTAGAATAGTGGTCAACAGCTTGGACAAGGATACACTTCTGAAGCTAATAAATTTCTCTGGGAGATCTCATGTGTGAGTGGGAGACAAGCAACAAATGCAAAGCCTTGGGTTCCAGAACTGAGAGAGGGCCAATCGGCCCATTCACTAATACCTCTATATATGCTTTGATTTTTATTGTGTCTGCTACATAGTGACATGGTTTTGCATCTAGTCTGGATAAGGGGCTTGCTATGCTCTATGTTTTAACTCATTTAATCCTTATAACAACTTGAGAAGCAGATATTATGATTCCAATTTACAGATGAGAGAGTTGAGACTTGAGACATATCAAGGTCAAACTGTGTGGCTCCAAAGCCCAAACTCCCTCATCACATCATCCCATCCTCTGTGCCTTACTATGTCACTGCAATTAATTTATATTGTGTTATGTATTTTTTCCAGATGTATTTGTTCAATATTTCTCTTAAATCTTTTCATTTTCAAGGATTAGATCTGCAAGTTTCATGTATGGGAATGTGACAGTATTTCCCTCTGAATTCTTTGCTCATAAGGAGACTATTCTACTATTCTACCATCAGATGGTCATGTGTTGGGAACTACCAGGCTTTCGGTGACTTTTAAGAGATGTTAGCACACCTTTACACTTCAATCAAATGTAAAATTTATAAATTGTTTAATTTTATTGGAATAGCCAAGGTTCAACATTCAAGATGAATAAAAAGGGGCCTGGGAACGGTTTGATATCATTTTTTAATACCAATTTTGTAACTATTGTCACTTATTGCTTCATGTAGCCCCAATCTTACCTCAGGACTTTACTAGAACAAGCTTACCAATAGTTTCTCCAGGGTTAGGGCATGGCTAGTGCTGTGGGGGTGATAGAAAAGCTTGTAGTTGCAAGCCCAGTCCCTCCGCTGTAGTATGCTTTAGCTGCCACAAGAGGTTGCGTTCCTGGCTTTGCTTCTAGAGCTGGACTTGTCCACACGTGCCTATGAAGACTTGAAATGTGGCTGGTCTGAACGTCAATGTGCCCTACACTACACTTCAAAGCTATAGTACAAAAACCAATGTAAAATATCTCATTGTTATGCTTATTATGTGTTGAAATTTTTGGATATATTGGGTTAAATAAGAGCTAATAATTTCATCTGTTTCCTTTTACTTTTTAAATTGGTTATTAGAAAATTTTAAATTACGTGTGGCTCACATTTGTGGTTTTTATTATATTTCTGTTGGACAACATTTCTAGAGAATGCCTTAGTTGTTGTCTTTGGGCCACCCTCAAGTTCCAGGTAGCTCCCAGATTAAAAACCAAAGTGAAAATTAAATTTTAGATAGCAGCCTAATCCCTCTGGTTTTGATGAAGCAGCATGCCAGTCTTTTCCTCATTTAGGTTTCTCAGTTGCCTTACTGGTCCCTCTTAACTACCTAGCACCCCTCTCCAAAAGAAATTAAGGTCTTTGACCTGTACTTGAAATTTGTTGAAAATTCAAGTAATGATAATTTTATCCATTAACCAAACAAGGTTATGGAAAAGACTGTAGCTTCATAGAATACCAAGGCAAGATTTGGTGTAAAAGAGAGACTAAGGCATGGTCGTACCCAGATCAAGACCGGATCAGGCTTATGTGCTGAGCAGATTAAGGTCAGGACCATGGTCAACCAAGACAAAGCCTGAGCCAGGGTCTGAGGACCACCGTGGTTAGCATCCAAGGGGCTCTAATTGGTCAGAACTCACAACTACTGCCTTGCCATCTAAGGCAATTTAAGGTTGTCCTCTCCACCACCTCCCCACCAATTCCTGTCTCAGATACCACACTGCTAGGCCTGAAAGGCAAGAGACTTAAGGCAGGTCCTGAATCCCCACCAAAGGAGCTGCTTTCTTGTCTGCCTTTAGAAAATCCCTTGACTAGGAGTCAAATTTTGTTGAGCTGTCTTTTGAGTTGAATATGTGTTCAGATGGGGTCTTAGTGGGATGCTGGGGTCCCAAGAGTGCTCTCCTTCCTTTGGAACAGTGGTGATATGAGCTGGACTCTTGCCCAAGCCTTGGATCCTGGAGGACATATTACATGAAATGAATGCATTCCCCATGCCAGATTGTTTTTGGTGGCCTCCACCTGAATATTAAGAAAGTCTTTCCTAATAATTCTAATAACCCACACTCTCTCTGGCTGTTTACAGATTATACATAGCTTTTGCTGTGGGTAAGCGCCACCACGCATAGGTTCTATGTTTATGAAAGAACGATCGTTTTCAACATTTTATTTTTCCATCACTAATGTGGAGAGAAGAGAATAATGACCCCCCATGAATCATCTCTCAGCCTCAACAATTACTAACTTACGTCCAATTTTTTTCATCAATACTCCCCACCCCTCCCTACCCCCTGCTAGGCATATAATTTCACCTGTAAGTAATTCAACTATGTATTTCTAAGAGATAAAGACTTTTTTTTTCCCCTTAAACATAACCACAATACCATTTTAACAGCTAAAAGTTAGAACTCTGTTTAAAGCTTCATTATTTTTAGTTCTTATGAAAGTAATACATTCTCATTGTAAAATACTCAGATCATACAAACAGGTATATAGAAGAAAGTAATAATTACTCGTAAACTAACACCCAGTGATAATCACTATTAAGTACTTTGGTGTAATACCTTACATATAATATTTAGCACATATCCTTTATGCAAGTTTACAATACAAAATCATGTTACAGATGATCTTTGTAATCTTACTTTAGATTTTTGGTGAACATTTTAAAAGTTGAAGTATAAAACACACATGAAAAGTGCACAAATCATAAGTATACAGCTGAATAAATTTTCTTGTCATCTAACCACGCCCAAACCTCCCTCATATGTCTCTCAGCCTCTACCCCCACCAAATATAACTTACCTTGATTTCTATCCTTATGTATTAGTTTTGCCTACTTTTTAATTTTATATAAATAGAATCATACAGTATATGCTCTTCTGTGAGTGGCTTCTTCTGTTCCACATTACGTTTGTAAGGTACATCCATGCTGTTATATGTAGCAGTAGTTTATTCATTTCCTCATTGTATAGTATTTCATTATATGAATGAATCACTATTTATCCATTCTAATGTTGATGGACATTCCCTCTGAGTGTGTTGCTATTAAGAACATCTTTGGTACATATATATATGTGTATATATATATATATATATATGTGTGTGTGTATTATATATATATACATTTCTTATAGGTATGTACTTAGGAATAGATTTATGGTTGCATCAATTTATATTTATACCAGCAGATGGTGAGGGTTCCTGATCATGATGAATTATCTCTTTTATATATTGTTACATTGGACTTGCTAAAGTTTTATTAATTTTTGCATCTAGTTCATGAGGGATATTCTGAAAGAGTTTATAAACTCTTCTTATTGTTATCCTCCAGTGTTTAGTAGAATTTACCAGCAATGCAATCTAGGCCTGAAGTTTTCTTTGAGGAAAGATTTTAAACTACAAATTCAATTTCCTTAATAGATACAGATCTATTCAGGTTATACATTTCTTCTTGAGTGAATTTTGATAGTTTTTGTCTTTCAAAGAATTTTTCAATTTCATCAGAATCATAGAATCTATTGGCAAAAAGGTGATCATCATATTCCCTTATTATTCTTTTAGTATTTATAGATTCTGTAGTGCTGTCATGTCTCTCATTTCTGATTTTGGTAATTTCTATCTTTACTCTTTTTTTTTCTTATCAGGCTGGTTAGAAATTTATCAATTTTTTTATCTTCTCAAAAAAATCAGCTTTTAGTTTCATTGATTCTATTATTTTTCTGTTTTCTAGTTTCTTAATTTTTGTCTCTGATATTTATTATTTCTTTTCTTCTGTTTTCTTTGGATTCAATTTGCTTTTCTTTTTTTATTTTCTTAGAATGTCTCTGAGGTTGTTGGTTTGAGGTAGTTCTTCTTTTCTAACATGGACATTTGATATATTCTACTTTATCTGCATCCCACAAAACTTGATGTTTTGTATTCATTTTAGTTTCCTTTTTGTTTTCTTCATGGATACATGAATTATTTAGAAGTTATGTTATTTAATTTCCAAATATTTGTGGGATTTTCTAGATATTTTTCTATTGCAGATTTTTAGTTTAATTCCACTGTGATCAGAGAACATATTTTATATATCCTGAGTCCTTTAAATTTTTTTTGAGACTTGTTTTAGGGAACAGATTATGGTCTTTCTTGGTGAATTTTCTGCTTACACTTGAAAGGAATTTGTATTTTGTTATTGTTCGATGGCATGTTCTACAAGTGTCAATAAAGTCAAGTTTTTGATAGTGTTGGTAAAATCTTGTATATTCTTATATTTTTCTGTCTTTTTATTCTATCATTTACTAAGACAGTGGTGTTGAAATCTTTGCCTATAATTGTGGACTTGTCTATTACTCCTTGCTATTTTATCATTTTTGGATAATGAATTTTAAATCTTGTTATTAAGTGCATAAGCATACAGAATTGTTATATCCTCTTGAAAAACTGACCCCATTATCATTATGAAATTATCCTTTTAATCTTGGGACTATTATTAGCTCTGAAATATATTTGCCTGATAATAGAGCTACTCTGTCATTCTTTGATTAATATTAGCATGGAATATCTTTCTCTATCTTTTAACTTTTAACTTATTTGTATCTTTATATTTTTTGTGGGTTTCTTGTAGGCAGAACACAGATGATTGTCACTTTATTAGCCATTTTGACAATCACTGCCTTTTAACTGGGGTATTTAGACTCTTTATATTTAATGTGATTATTGGTTTGGTTGGATTTAAATCTACCATTTACCTATTTGTTTTCCATTTATCTCATCTGTTCTTTGTTCATTTTTTGCTCTTTATTCTGCCTTCTTTTTATTGAGCACTTTTTTATGATTCCATTTTATCACTTTTATTGACTTATTAGCTATAACTCTGTTTTGCCATTTTAATGGTTTCTTCAGAGTTTATAATATACATCTTTAACTTATTGCAATCTACATTAAAGAAAAAGAGAGAGAAAACTCCAGAGATCTACAGAGGGGTGCCCCTTGAGTATTCAGCTGTGTACTGCCAAGAGCATCCTTGTGAGGAAACTACCTGAGACCAAGAAAAGAACCACCTTAATATATTAAATGAAATAATCTCTGGCACTCAAACAGGACTGAGAATAATGCCCACTTCCACTATCCAGAATGGAAACCTTCATAATTCCTGGGCAGCAGAAGACACAGAAGGGTTTTGCTTCTGTAGTGGGGAAATTATCCTACATTAAATGCTGCTCTGGTCCTGCCTAACAGAGCTTAAAAGAAAGTCTCAAAAGAGTCAATCGGGGCCCTGTGAGTGGGTGAGCCATCAGGCCCCGCAAGCCACACAGCAAGATGATGATGTAACAGGAGAGTGACACAAGGGAGAGCCAAGATGAGATGCACTGAAAAAACAGGAACTAAAGTGGCACAGGTGGTAGGATGCCTCTCTCCCACATCGGAGGTTCCAAGGACCGAATCCCAATGAATACAGGAAGAGAAGGATGAGAAGAGAGGGCAGGAAATGGACAGAGTTGCCCAGCAAATGGATACAGAAACAGCAAAAATGG
>JAQZBX010046264.1:0-20814 GCA_029593785.1 Cabassous unicinctus | reverse complement strand
CCATTTGTTGAAGAGACTGTTTTTTCCCGTTAGCATGGGCTTGGTAGGTTTGTCAAAAACCAGTTGACTGTATAGGTGAGGGTATATTTCTGGGTTCTCAATTCTATTCCACTGATTGATGTGTCTATCTTTATGCCAGTACCATGCTGTTTTGACCACTGTACCTTTGTAATATGTTTCAAGGTCAGGCAGTGAAATTCTTCCCACATTGCTCTTCTTTTTAAGAATGCTTTTGGCTATTCGGGTGCACTTACCCTTCCAGATGAATTTGGTAATTGCCTTCTCTAATTCTGTAAAGTAAGCTGTTGGGGTTTTGATGGGTATTGCATTGAATCTATAAATCAGTTTGGGCAAGATTGACATCGTCACGATATTTATTCTTCCAATCCATGAACACAGAATGTCTTTCCATTTCTTTAGGTCTTTTAAAATTTCTTTTAGCATTGTTTTGTAGTTTTCTGCATATAGGTCCTGCACTTCTTTGGTTAAATTAGCTCCTAGGTCTTTGAGTCTTTTTGTTGCCATTGAAATGCCTATTTCTTTTAGAGTAGTGATCACAATCTGTAATTATCTTATTTGCTTACTTATCATCAATCCCTCCCCACTAGAACATGATCTCCGTTTCCTTTGATCACTGCTGTGTCCCATCACCTAGCACGCCGCTGGTTCACGTAGGTACATATGAATGTTTGTTGACTGATTGACAGATCAGCCATTGGAGCCCTTCTGAAGAGTAATGGAAGAGAAGATAGAATTCACAGAGTTTGGGGAAAGCAGGTATTCGTCACTTGGGCTGGCCAACATCTGAAGCCTCATTTGTGGGGAATCTTTAAGAGGCAGGGCTTGGGGAGGCAGCCATACTTCCTGCTATGGCAGATGAGTGGACAGCCCGTCCCTCAGTCCCTGCTGGGGCATGGACCTGGGACCTCACCCTGACCAGTCAGAGGCCCCCAGCTGGGCTCTGCATCCAGAGGTGGAAACACCAACTTTAAGGGTCAGCCAGAGATTGTGGTGAGCCCAGAGCCCAGGCCCTTGTCCAGAGTAGGTGGTCCCTGGCATAGGATCTTGGCCCTTGGGTGGTTCTGCAGTGTTCCCATCAAGTCCTTCTCTGCCTTAGGTTCAGGTCCAGAGTGAAACCAACAACACTGAGTGTGGCAGATCCTGATAAACCCAGAATGCAGAACCAAAATTGGGGGGGGGGGAGCACATCTTCTATGTGCCAGAAAGGCGAGGGACACATTTGCCCCAGAGTTAGCGAGACCCAGATAGCAGTGGGGATTCACCACATCTGGGCTCTTTCTGTGGGCATCCGGGAACCTTAGAGCAGATAACAACTGTTGGTTTTTCAAAGCCTGTTCTCTTGCTTTCTACAAGGTGTGAACTCAGGACTGGATTCCACACTGGGGTATCTGTAAAGTCAGGGTGCCCAGGTCCTATCCCTGTGTTCCAGAATTTTCTAGCAGGTCTGCTCCAAGGAGGAGAGGCTTTCACTTGAATGTCAGGCTCATTAGAGAGAGTATCAGATAGAATTTCCATTGGAAGATAGATCCCATATTAACACTGCAGAGGGACTGCCCTTCCCAGGAAAATCCAACACCCTGATTCGTTATTTTTTTTTTAGGAGATACTGTACTGGGGAATGAGCCTAGGACCTCGTACATGGGAAGCAGGCACTCAACCACTGAGCCGCATCTGCTCCCCAATGAGAGTTGGTTCTTTTGTTTGTTTGGCTGGTTGTTTTTGTTTTTAGGAGGTACCTGGGACCTCCTGCATGGGAAGCAGGCACTCAACTGCTTGAGCTACATCTCCTCCGCCTGACCTGTTCTTTTGACCCAAGGTTTTCCCTGGTTCTGAAGCCTGAAAAGCTTTATTCAGCAGACATTCATTGAGCACTGACATGTCAGATAAGGAGCAGGGACAAAAGCTTGGGCTCTAGTGGGGGGAGAGTAGGACCTGTTGGGGCCTATGTGAGAAGGGGGTGTAGGGTGATGTGGGAACCCAAGAGAAGCATCAGACTTTGCCTTTGGAGCTCAAGGAAGGCTTCCCCAAGTAGGCGACTCTCAGTCTGCAGGAGAAGGGTACAGCAGAAGCAAAGGCCCAGGCCCGGGCTCATGCTACCAGCTGCCCCTGCGGAGGAAGACCAGGGCTTCATCTCTCTGAAATGCTTCAACCACGTGAGCAACAAACTGCCCACGCACCCAGCATCTGGACCGTTTTCACCATCTCCACATTTATTAGGTGTCCGTTAAACCTGCCTCTACCTGATGGCTCAGTCGGCTCCCTGGGTTAAATCCACACTACATATTCCATTACACACAGCACAAGCAGAATCATATTCGGCGGGGATTGTGCCGTGACGGCACTTTTCCAGCTGAATAACAATGGTGCCTTTTAATGGTCTTCCTCTGGAGGGGCCTTAAGCCAGGACGGCCTCCTCAGAGGAAACACACACTGGGTGTTGTCCTCTCCATCGTGTGACTGGGTGAACTCAGCTGGCCCTAGCCACATAACCTGGAACCTGAAAGGAGCGCCGGCCTGAGAAAAATGGTTGAGCCTTCACTGCGCAGAGGACCCGTGATGGCTGCTTGACCTGCACTCACTCACCTGCTCCTCCCAGCAACCCCCAAAGAGCATTGTCCATTTCACAGGTGAGGAAATTGAGGCGTAAGGAAGTTGTGTGATGGGCCTAGGGTTACACAGATGATGAATGTGAGAACCAGGATTCAAACCCAGGACCGTCTGGCTCCTAATCCCATTGTTTTAATCGCACAAAATCCTGAGTATTAGTCCATTCATTTATTCAACAGGTATTTATGAAGCACCTACTGTATATCCAGAGCTCACTAGGAGTCTAGCACTTGCTAGGTATACAGTAGTGAGGAAAACACAGTTCCTGCCCTAACAAAGCTTATCACCTAGTAGGGAAGTCAGAATTAAAATACTTCCACAGTGATTATTTAACTGCATAGCAGGCACCAGGCAATGTTAGCAGAATTTGTCTAAACTAGTAAAACACTAGTAAGGCAAAAAAAGAAATCAGGTCTCTGGATGACTTTTTTTTTCTTTCTATAACTCAGGGGTCAGTCAACTCTTTCCTTCTATTCTGTAGCTAAACAATTCACTTTGGGAATTTCTACAAGACACTTTCTTGTCTGACTCATTGCTTTCCATGGTAATGTAATAACCTGTAATAAGCTTACTTATGATTCTGAAAACGTTTAACAACCACAAATCAGCAAACGGCAGATGGGCAGCAATGAGCAGAGATGGTGCAGGTGAGAGGAGGCATCAGGGCGACCTTCCTAGCCTCCAACTCCCCTCTTGGAAACTGGCGGGGTCGGCCTACGGCAGTGGGTCTCAAACCTGAGTGCACAGCAGAACCACCTGGAGAGCTGCTGAAAGCGCAGATTGCTGGGCCCCAGTCCCCGCACTTCTGACAGTGGGTCTGGGGTGGGGCCTGAGAATCTGCATTTCTAACAAGTCCCCAAGTAAAGCTGCTGCTGCAGGTCTGGGACTTGCAACCACTGGCCAAGATGATCTCTAAAGGCTTCTCCAGCTCCAGATTCTGTGAGCTGCCCCCGCCCCCCACTTGCCCTGGGCGCATACATTCCTTCCATCAGCCCTGTCTGTTAAAGGAGTCCCTACATCATCCTGACAGAGGGCACAGCACAGCTGACAAGGAAGAAAATGTATGTGGCAGGTCAAGAGTGTAAAGGGCAGTTTCCGAGGCAGAGGCCAGCGCCTCGGACAAGTAAGTGCATGTGAAGATTGGCTGGCATTCTGCTCTCTTTGCCAGAACTCTCTCATGGGGCCAATTAACCTGGCGTGATGGCCAACAGGTGCCACTCAGCAGAGGCAAGGTGACCGCCAGTCAAGGGTGAGCTGAGCAAGGGGCCAGAGCTGGCTGCAGAGGTTTGAAAATGACAGAAGCCAAATCTTCAGTCACTGTAATTTACCAGTGGAATCCTGATACCCCGCAGAAATGGAGAAAAAGCATACAAGTCCAAATGCCCATCCCCATCCAACACCTGCAGCTTGCTGACGAGAAGCCCAATGCTGGGGTAAAATGCAAGCTTGAGGGTAAGCCCCTCGGAAGTCAGGATTTCTTGTACATTGAACAAATATTTATAGAGTAGCAACTATATGCCAGACCCTCTACTAGGAGGTGCATACGTGGACAATGAGTAAGACATGAGCCCACGTTCAAGGAGGAGAGAGACGTCATCCAAAGGCTCATACAAGGGAAGCAGGAGTGGCTCAGTCGATAGAGCCCCCATTTACCATATGGGAGGCCCCGGGTTCGCTTCCCGGGGCCTCCTTGTGAGGGCAGGCAGGCCGGCGCAGCGCGAGGGGCTGATGCAGCGGGACCTCACAGCAAGGGGAAGATAAGCAGACACGGAGTAGACACACAGCGAATGGACACAGCAAGCACAAGCAGCAAGGGGGGGATAAATAAATAAATAAATAAATCTTTAAAAAAAAAAAAAAAGGCTCATACAAATTAGTTGTGCTGTGGTTATGTAAGTGTGGTAGTAAATAATGCTTATTTAGGGACAAAGGGGCAAGATGCCTGCAACTTGATCTCAGTCAGTTCAGAAAAATAACAGTCATATGTAATACATGTAATGCGTATGATTGTATATATAATCTATATTCTATGTGGATATATCTATAGAAAGAGAGAATGATAAAGCAAATGTGGCAAAATGTTAACAATTGTTCAGTCTAGGTGAAGAGTATTTGGGAGTTCTTTGTATTGTTCTTGTAACTTCTGAAAGTTTGAAATTATTTCAAAAGTAGACATTAAAAACGAATCACACAAATACATGAAAAATTGTAACAGTGATGAGATCTATTTTTTAAAAGTACCAATGGTGAAGGACTTACAAAATAAGTGGTCTGTCTTAGATACAGAGGTCAAGGAGGGCTTCCTGGAGGCAGCAGTTTTGAGCTAGTTCTGAGCCCAAGTTGACCAGAGAGAAAGAGTTGATGCCCAGGCAACACAGCTGCAACAAAGGTCCTGTGGTGGGAAGGAGCAGAGCACATTGGAGGAACTGAAAAGAGAAATCAGAGCAGCTGTGGCTGAGAGCAGCCGGGTCCTTCAGCACTTCTTCCTTTCCCGCATGATGATGAGGAGCCGGGTCAGAGAGCAGGGTTTCTGGAATGGGCTTCTCTTCTGGCCCAGGATGGGTTCTGTTTTGTTTCTCCCCTGCCCTTTCTGGCTCACGTTTCTTGTGTATTTTTTTTTGCTGGTTCCCCTCCAACCTCAGTTCTTAAGATTCTGCTCAAATGCAGCTCCCCAGGCCAAGGCCCCAGAATCTCAGCAACATATGACAATGTGATCTGCTGGCTTCTCACAGCCACCTTCCTTTTTGTTCCATCTCAGCCCCACATCCCCGGTGGTCAACCATCAACTTCTTTACCTGCCACTGAAAAAAAAAAAAAACCTACAAACAGTGGACTGTCCTTCAAACTTATTTCTACAATGTGCTTCCCGGGCCTCAGTCAGCAGGCTCCGTCTGCGGATGGCCCTGTGCAGTTTCCATCTCCTCTCCATCCACCACTGGTTTCCCGAGAGCTCATGTGGAGCCGCCTTTTGCATTTTCTCTGGGGGGTCAGCCAAGTGCAGACCCGGATGATTTTAGAGTATGAACCTGCATAATAAACGTGTGGTGTCTCCATGGCATCCTTCACCTAGGTTTTTCAAGCTGCTTGCAGACGTGGGGTAACATTGAACCAAATCCTGGTAATACTTGCTAAAACACAGGAGATGAGAGCCATTTTATTAAGTAGTCACTAAATCAGAGCACTCAGAACTTCGAGGTCTTGTGGCCTAACGCCTTCATTTTGCAGATCACCCCAGAGAGGTATAGTAACTTGCCCAAGGTCACAGAGCAAGTTCATAGAAGAGCTGGACCTAGAAGCCAGATTTCCTGATGCCCTGTGGAAGAGCAGTGTCCACACTGACCAATTAATAAACAATATACAGGACCCCCTAGGAAGCTTACTTTCTGAACAGCTACAGTGTAACAGGCTTCATCTATGAACTGAGCAGTTTGGAGAGCCTTGGGGTGGTGGCTGAAAGCGCCTTGAATCTGTCTTGTTGCTTTTAGCAACTCCTCGTTTTGTTATTTTTATCCCTTTGGTTTCACTTTAGACCTGCTTCCTATTTCACATTTATGACTAAAGGCCCTTGGGTGGGGGAAAGGGAAGTTGGGAAGAAGATTCTTTTCTTTTTGTATTCTGCAAACCTTTCCAGACTTTTTTTTTTTTTTTCCTTCATAGCATTTCCTTTCAGCAAGCTTTTCAAATCTCCTGCATTTCTAATGCCGGTTCCCGGTTAACTGTAATTATCTTGGGAAAATTTTAATTCTTTATCATGGCTTTGTGACAATACTCGCTCATGATAAGCGAGCCCCGCTTCCATTCTGAGGTCTCCTCAAATTGCCCTCAATAGGCTCGCTTAATAGGAAGGGTTGGTAATTTATTTTTAAGTTGCGATAATGGTATAGTGGCTAAGTTAAAGAAAGAGCCCTTATCTTTTTGAGATACATGTTGAAATATTTCTGGAGGAAACAATATGAAATCTGGGATTTGCTTCAAAATATTCTAGTGGGGGGAGGTAGAGAAAAATAAGCTGGTCTCCACTGCCTTCCTCTTGCAAGATTTTTTCCTGCATTTCCACCTCCACTGCCCCACCCTGATTCTGCTTAGGTTAAAAATCCCAGAGCCACCTTGATGAGCAGGGACAGTGCTCAGTCCCAGTCTGAGTCCCAGTTTCCCCATCTGCAAAGCAGAGATAATAAATGGACACCAAACAGCCTATTTTTCTTATTGCTGCCTCCGCCTGGCCCGAAAATGTGTACTTCCCGAGCTCCCACCCACGCCCCTCTGCTCCTCAAAGCAAGGCTTCTCCCCGTGGCTTCAACACCTTCTCTGTGCAGGGCTCCTGCCCCAGATCCAGGCAACTGCCTGTTACCACATCCTCCTGGAGCTCCCCCAAAGCATCCCGACCGCACTCCGACCCCCACCCCTCACTAGACCACTGCAGCCCCAAGGTCCCAGCATCCGGGGTTCTCTTGACTCCACCCACGGGTGCCCCCACTCCACCTCCTGATTAGAACAGCCATAAAAGCTTCCTAAGCGGACTCCCTCCGTCCAGCCACGCTGCTCTCCAGCCCTCCTTCCAGCCTCCTGGCAGAACTCTTCTTCCAAAACTGTCTCGCCCAGACTTGAACACTTCCCATGCGCTGTCTCCACTGAGAACAGAAAAAGGCCCAAATTTCTTAGCGTGGCATTTGACACCCTGCACAGCTTGGCCTTAACATACTGTTCTAGAATCACCTGCTGCATTTCCTGCTAGTGAAGCCCTAGGCCTGGGTTTTTCAGACTGTGGTCTCTCACACCTGTATCGGAACCACTTGATTACAAATGCAGGGCCCGACCCCAGAGCAGGGCACACGGAGGCCTGAGGAGCCTCGCTCCAGCCACACCAGGCAGCCTGCCAGGGGTCGCTGATCGTGCCCCTAGGCCTTTGCTCAAGCTATTCCTGGCCTTGACTGCCTTGCTGATTCCCCCTTCAAGTCTCAGCTGAAATGTCACCTCCTCTGCAAAGCCTCTTCTGCTCCCTGGCAGAGCAAATCCCCTCCCACTCTGTTCCCAGAGCACTTTGCACACACCTCTGTTGTAGACTACTTATCACACTGTATGTAATTAGCTGTTTGCCTGCCTGCCATCCCAGCTAGAGTGAAATCTCCACGAAAGCAAGTCCACAGAATGACTGGAGCCACCAACACAGTGACTGGCACATAGCAGCCGCTTGATAAATATCAATTAATTTGAATTGTGTCTCACTCTTTTTTATTTTTTATTTTTAGAAGGTACTGAAGATTGAACCCGGGACTTCGTACATGTGAAGCATGCGCTGAACCACTGAGCTACACCTGCTCCACTTTATTAATTTTTAGATTTTTTCTCTTTCTTGACTCCTAGAGACTAAATACAGTACTTCGTACCCTGCAGGTGTTATTACCTCAATGTTTGAAGGATGGATTATCAAAGGATAGGTGAAAGCAGGAATGAATGATAAAATATGCAAAAATTAATCATCAATTATCACTGATTAGTATTCTGGAATAACTCTGCGTGCCTGGAACCATATCTAAAATCTGAAGGATGTGGCTCGGGCCAGAGGTCAGATGTGAGCTTGGGACTTTTGGTTACAGGTTCACTGGTGAAATCACCTGTCCAAAGTTCTCATGGTAATCAGAAATGTCATTATCACCATGACTGCATCCCAAAAGGGCCGTGCAACCTTCCATCACAGCTTCTCTGTCATTGGCCATGGGGAATCCTCATTTATCACATTTGTCATACCCCCTCGGGATCCACAGCGACCCTACTGATACTTTGGTGGAATCTTATCTTTTTTGTGTGTGAGGAGTTGGCTGAGGCTGAGCTTGGATCCTGGAGGCAGTGGGTAGCACTTAGCAGAGCTGCCTGGATGCAAACAAGCACAGCTTCTAACCCTGTCTTCCCCATTTACTACCTGTGCTATATTGGGCAAGTTACCCAATATCTCTGAGACTCAGCTTCTTCCTCCATAAAGTGAGATTACCGTGGGTTCCTAACCCTTGATACTATTGCATGAAATCCTATGTGTTATGTGACTGTCACGTAGTAAGCACTCTAGTTGATCCAAGACAACTAGATTCCTTTAAGTGATTGGGTGGTGGTGGCTGGGGCTGGCCCCAGGGCTGGGGTGACAGGAGTTAGGTAGGAAGCCATGTCTCAGCCACAGATTGGGATTCTGGGACTTAGAGGAAAGTTCTAGCTCCAGCTGCACCCAGCCATCAGGGTATTGGGAGCTGTGTGGGACCAGGCATGGAGGGTGAAGAACATGTGTGCAGGGACCAAATGACAGGTGGTGAGGACGGGGGTGAGGGTGGGGGGGAGGCAAGACGATGTGGGCAGACTGAGAGCGCCGGGCCCTGGAGGGAAAACCCAGTGACACCTCCTTCCACTCTGGGGGTGGGCTCTTTGGCCCTGACTGCAGAGCCCAGGTTTGCCGCAGTTCCTCTGACTGCACTGTAACCGCAGAGGGGAAGTGATGCCCTAACCCAGCCCCTAATAATGGGTGCCCATCTCAGACAGGAAACTGGAAACTAGAGTCTCAGGAGGACCTTGGGCTTTGCATATAGACACTCAAATAATGGGAACTTCTCTCGCTGTGTCTGCAGGGCCTGTTGTCACTAAGATTCTCCAACTTGTGGGGAGCAGATGTAGCTCAAGTGGTTGAGTGCCTGCTTCCCATGTATGAGATCCTGGGTACAATCCCCAGTACCTCCTAAAAAAAAATAAAAAAAAACATTCTCCAACTTGGAGACTGAGTAGGAAGGAGCCGCCCAACAGATGTCCCCACTCCTTGCCAGGCCGTGTGCCAGCCTGTGGTACAGCCGAAACCCTTGTGCTTCCCTGAGAAGCCAGATGGGAGGGAGGCCCCCTGTGCTGCATTTTTTCCTTCAGTCTTTTTTTCCTGGGGACCCTGGGTGGGGACACAGCCTTCCCTAGCTGGAATCATAGCTGAGAACGCGGGGCAGGAACAGGGCAGAGAAAGATGGGAGGGCTCGTGTGGCTGAGGAGGGTATGGTGTGGCCGACAGGCATAACTGGCCTGGGCCCCTTGGTGCTCCCAGGATTTCACAGCCCACAAAGCCCAGCATTTGGGGCCTCTGCATCTACAAGCCTGACATTGCCAATGACTGGGGAACAGCGACATCTCCTGGCTGCCTGCGGCCATGGCCCTCCTTCCTGGTCAGAGAACCAAGGGACCCGTTAGGGACCCAGCGTCTTTAAAATCCTGGAACAATTTGGTTTTAGCCTCTGATTCAGTAGGTCTGGGGTGGGGTCCAAGATTCTGCATCTCCACCAGCACCCCAGATGCTGCTGCTGAGGCTGCTGACCTGAGAACCGCACTTTGATTAGAAAGCTTTAGGGGTCTCAAACATGAATCAGATTTGACCCCAGGCATCCTGGGAGTCTCAGGAAAGGAGATGATCTTCCATGTATAAAATCACTCAACCATCAGAAAAAGACAGGGAGGGAGGAGCCATATGTGAGACTGCTTCTTGGAGAGGTGGGATCCAGTGGGATCTTTAGACAGACCTTCATGGGAAGAGGGTGCCTGAAGGATCGGCTGGGAACAGCCTCCCGGTGCCAGCGGGCTGGTACCCGCACCAAGCTTACCGATCCAGAAACCCAGTCTGGTTAAAATCATAATTAGGCTGGGGGCAGACCGAAAAATTCCAAGCAAGGTGAAACGTTTGAAATACTCAGTAGAATAACATTTCCAAGGAACACACCAGAGTTGTTCAGTGGATTCACTAAGAACAATTGACTTCACTTCTTCATTAAAAGTTTTCCAATGACCTTCCCAAATGCAGGCTCCTCCAGAAAGAGAGGAACTTCTTAATCACCATCTAGATCCAGGCCCTTCTGCTCAGGTAGGTCTTATAGTTCACCGAGTTTCCCCAGGGGCCACAGCCATGGTGAAGCAGGAAGAGAGCACCTGATCGATTGGCTCCATTTTACAGAAGAGAAAACAGGGGCTTGGGAAAGTCAAGTGACTTCGTCCAAGTCCACCCAGCAAGGCCACAGCCCGTCACTCTCAGGGAGCATTCGGGAGCACTCTTATGGCATCTGCTGTTGATGGCTCCGTAAAAACAGGCCTAGAAGGGCAGGGGGCAGGGAGAGAAGGGTAGTGGAGGGAGTCAAGGGATTCTGGGAATGGGGGATCCAGACCTCCCCTTTCCCTGCCCAGTGGCCTCAGGCGGGAAGGCTGCCATAATCCACAAAGGACGATAAAAGCAGCTTTTACAAAGCGGGGTCTGAGGTCCTCAGACAGGCCCCCTTTGTCAGCTTCCTCTCCCCTCCCCACCCCTTTAGCATCCCCCTCTTTGAATGACTGGCTTGCACACACTGGAAATTTGCAACACAAATGCACGGCTTGTCTCCCTCTTGGGTGAGCCCCACGGCCCTGGCCCTTTGGTGCCTTTTAAAGCCTGCCATTCTCTGGGGTGCTTTCTTTCCACAGCTCAAGCCCCTAGCCCCTAGATGCAGCCACGATCGCTAATTAACACTGGGTTAAAGCAAGTCCTGGGAAAGAGCCGGGCGGCAAAGCACCAGGAGGGCGGTGGGGATCACTGGAGGGTGCTGTGCTCTCATTCTCAGGGCTCACCAGCTCTTCTTGGCCTCCTCCCGCCATTCTCTTTCTCCACGGGTTTGAGAATCTACTGTAAATAAAGCTTGTCACCGAAAACCAGCTCTCAGCTCTCCCCACCATCACCCCACCCGGCTTTCAGGGCTCAGCTCTGATCATAAGAACTACAATAACAGCTATCACTGCCAAGAGCCTACTTATCAGACACTTCACAAGCCTATTTCTGATCTTCGCAACAAAGCGGGGGAGGTGGGCATTACCAACCCCATTGTACAGATGAGGTCACAGAGGCTCAGAGAGATAAGCAACTTGCCCAGAATCATACAATGTGTAAGTGGCAGGACTGGTTTCAAATCCAGATCCTCTTGTCCCCTAAGCCTGCACTCCTTCTCCAGACCCAGCTGCTTCTCTCCGCTGCTGTCTGAGCTTTGCATGGCTTCTCTCTGCTCTCCCTTCTCGGAGCTTTCATGGCGTGTTCCTCTTTGGGTCTGTTGCCTGGGATAATGACTTGTTTCTCACGTACCCGTCTCCTGCAGCTCACTGAAGGCAAGCCCTGTGCCACGCGTTCTACCTCCTCACAGCTCCCGAGAAAATGCCCTGCAGTGGGAAGGGCCTGCCCCACTCCCCTAAGGGCAGAAACGGCACCAGGTCGTTCAGTGATGGACAGATAAACCCGACAAGCCCTGCATGGGCTTAATTAGGTACTGAAAAAGCGTTCGTGGGATAAGGAAATTAGTGATGACTGAGACCCTTGAAGAACTGGTGGGGGAGCCCTCCATCATTGTTGGTGGGCACATAAGTGGTATGGCAACTTTGGGAAATGTTTGGCAATTTCTTAAAAAGATCAGGATACATTTACTGTATGACCTGGCAAATCCTCTCCAAAGCACCCAGCCAAGGGAAATGAAAGCATGCATGCACACAAGCTCCTGTACATGATTGTTCACGGCAGCATTATTCATCAGAGCCCCAAGCTGGAAACAGCCCAAGTGTCTGTCCATAGGTGAACGGATAAACAAATTGCGATACAAGGGAATACCACCCAGCAATAAACGGAAACAAACTACTGTTACATTGAACAACACGGATGAATCTTGAAAACATTATGTTGAGTGAAAGAAGCCAGGCACACAAGAGTAGATACTGTATGATTCCAAGTCTATGGACTTTCTAGAAAAGGAAAAACTACAGAGACAGAAAACAGTAGCTGCCTAGGGCTGGGTGTGGGGGTGAGAATTGATGGCAAATGGACTCCAGGGAATTTGGGGGGTTATGGAAGTATTGCAAAACAGCTTTGTGGTGCTGGTTGTACAACTGTAGAAATTTATGGAAGCTCATTCAACTGTAGACTTTAAAACAGGTGAGGTTTATGGTATAAGAATTACATTTCAATAAAACTGGTAAAGCTCTTTAAAAAGAAGAAGAAAAGGAAGAAAAACTCATGGGGCCAACGCAGGGCCTCAGGAGAACATTAACTAGGTGTAGGGCCCTGAATTTGGGAATCAGCAAAGCTTTGTCAGTTCTGGGTCTATCCCTGACCAGCTGTGACCACGATAAGTACGTAATCTCTCTGTGCCTCTGTTTCCTCATTTATAACAACAATAGCAATAGTAATAGTTCAATGGTGAGGCTTACCCTATACCAAGCTTGTACCCAACAGCCTCATCAGTTGAGTCCAATCACACCCATTTTACAGATGAGGAAACTGAGATCAGGCATGCAGTTTTTAGCACAATGCCAAGACAGAGCCCCACCTGGGGTTGAATTCTGATGCCGTGGTTCTCCAGCCTACTCCATGTGTCCTACATCTGCACTCTGGCCCAGCATCCAATCTGGGCAGCCAGCTTTCCATGGTCCCCAGCTTTGCATCCTCTAGTCCTTCTGACTGTACAAGAGCACGTTGACCTGGCGGCTCCCTACTGTTCCACCTGCTGCCTATTGCTGTGTCCTTGGGGAACTGGCCTCCCTGTCCCCTTCGTGTCCAGGCAAGCAGGGTGGCATGCCACTCAGTCCTTGTTCCTAGGAGGAGCATTCCATGTCTGCTCTATGTCAAGAATATCACTCAGTGCAGGCCAAGAAGGAGAATCACAAAACAGCATTGCTAGGAAGGCCCTCGGAAACAACTGGCTGAGGTGTCTGAGGGGCAGGCAAGGCGGGGGGGGAGTCTCTGCTGCCCCCACTTTAACCAGAGCAACCCCGTTTTTCATCTGTTTTATATACTGTGCTTCCACAGAAGATTTCTGAAGAAAGGGTTAAGCCACTTTTCAAAAAAAGCTTGAAAGCGTCTGTCCTGCACCAACTCTCAAGTTTACAGGAAAAGAAATTGAGGTCTGGAGGGTAAAAGGAACTTTTTGAGGGTCACAGAGGTTGTGACTGACAGGCATGGGCGAGGCAGCAGGTCTCCAGACTCTTTCCACACCTCCACGAAAAGAGTACGGGAAGCCTGTGCGTCTGCCTCACCTCACTTTTATGTCATTTTAGAGGATTCCTTAGCTAAAGGCTAGAGAAATCTGGAAGCACAACAAGTCTCCCAGGGTTTTCTAGCGCCTTCCTTTCACTTCACACATCTCTGAGGCGACTACTGATGTTTGGCTGCCTTGACACATGGCGATGGATGCTCCCCGGGCTAGCCGTCTAAACCAGCCTGTGACCGCAGCAGGCACAAATCAAACAGGGGAAACCTTGATAACTGGACGACAAGGGAGCTAGCACACAACTTTCTTCACTAGGGAGAGAAAAACACGTATTTGTAACGCTGGCTCTCCTAAAGGGAAATAAAGTTTCACACAGACAAAATTACATGAAAGTTTTAAAAGGCTCAAAATGATTATCTCCAAGAATAAATGAATCCTTGGTGTTCCATTGTTATGAGCAGTCCATTTGTCAGAGTAGCAGGATTACACACTCTGTTTCTCGGGAAAATATTACAACTTTGAACTCTGTCTTCTCCCTCAAAAACAAAGGGAAAGTTCACTGTGAGTCTTCATTTGCAAGGGGCAAAGCCTCCTTCCCCTATTAGGGTTTGTCAGTGTGATGCTAAAAATGGTCCTTTGGTTGACTTGTGGGTAATTGATTCTCTGACGCTGACAATGCTTAGGAAAATGAAGGTATAAATGATGGGAGCGCCACGCAGCCGCCGGAGCAAACACCGAGGCTGAGTCCGTGGAACCAGAGCAGCGCGCCTCAGAGCAGAAGGAGACCTGACACAACCGAGGTGAGTGGGGGTGGCCCTGGGGCTGGGCTGGATAGGGGCAAGAAAAGTTGACCTTCTCACCAACTCAGAGATGCCAAGTCAAAGAGGCCCGGCACCATCCTCTTTGCCCATAGACTGGTGAGTACATTTGTGCCCCTTTCTGGGTCAAATAACCCCTCATTAGGGGTTCTGGCGCAAGCTTTTGGTAGCTGGCACCATTTGGGGGTTATTTCGCATGCCGTAGCACCTCAGCCTGTGGAGAAGCACTTGGCAGGCAAGTTCCAGGCATCTGTCAGAGGCAATGAGGTGTCAGCGTGCCTTCAAGGGTGTGCAAGCAGGCTTCTGGGGCAAGACGTGAGCTGGCGAGATTCTCCTGTCGATGGGATTCCGAGAGGAGCCAAGTGGCTGTGCAAATCAATACTGCTCATCGATCACTCAGAACCGATTCCACGTAATTGCCTGGAAATTGATGGCATTTTGCTTTCTTGCTCAATCGCAGCTGCTCTCTTTACTCGAGGTTTTAGACACAACTCTCCACTCTTGGTGCCCTCCATTACCCCACTCCTGTAACGTGATCCTTGCTTAATGGGTCTGATGTAGCTGCGTCTTTCACTACAAGCAGCCACAAACCCTTTCTGGGAGGAGGTGGGGTGTCATTCACTCTTTTGAATGACAGTTAAGGTGCTTCCTCGGTGGTAATTTAGATTTCCTTTGACTTGGAGCACTATTGGTGAAACAGTTTTTAAACTTGATCAGGATGCCATTGCTTCAGGGTTCCCAAATTTCAAACCAGAATATTTGGGAAAGTTTTGTAAAAGGTTTTTCCTAGGATTTCAAAAATGGCCTTTCTAGTTCTGGCACTTGAGACCAGACCTCCGTCTTTAGCCGAAGCCGCGTTTGCAGAATTCTCATGGCATTCTTGGCTTGAAGGCTGGCGAACTAATAAAGGGCAAGTGCCCATTTATCCTGAATCCAAACGAAGTCAAAAACATCTAATCACAGAATCGGTTTGGAAGAACAACAGAGCTCTGGCTGGTATTCATAATGATAGATAATAAACTCTAAAATACTTTTGGAGTCACCCAGGAGTCGTTGGTGATGCTATTGGGTTGAGGTTACACTTAATTCAGGAAATTCAAGAGCCTTACAACGGTCATGTGAAACGTGTCTGTCAACAGCGACTTTATCCTTTGTTACCCACGCTCTTTTCTTATTTTACCATAAGCTGAGTAATTCTGATTGTTTCCCGTCTTTGTCCAATGGGATCTTGCAACCCCACGGATTAGGGTCTCATAGCCCAGAGGTTGCTGTGGCATCTTGACCCATCCCTGGGGCACATGGCTCACAACGCCTGTTGTGCCTCTTACTTAACCAGAACTGTGCAATTAGTCTCTTTGACAGCAAGGCGTTGCTGTATTTACTGTTGCTTGTCCCTCAATTCTGCACTCTTATCGGGTGTTTTCAACTCCCTGAAACCACTGCGGGTGCACAGGAGGCACCAAACAGGTGCTCCTGTTTGTTGCTCTTTCCTCTTCCCCAGAGCCCCAGCGACAAAGAGCAAAAGAGCTCCCCTTTTTTGGGAGCCGTTTCCCAGGTGCTGGTGATGAATTCTGCACGCGCAGTGACTCGGGAGGGCTGTGAATAGGGTATTGTATCTGGGAGGCTGCTGAGAGGAGCAGGAGGAAGTCTGCTGGCCTGGGAATCAGGAGGCCCTTGCTGAAGTGCCCACTCTGTAATGAATTTGATGGAGGTCCATGGGGAGAAGCCTTTCTCCCCCAGGGCTTGTTTCCTTGCTGTAAAATGGAAATCGTGATACCTGCTCTGGAGGGAGAGTGAGGGAGAGCTGTGTGGACCAGGGGGGCGTGGGGACTGGGAATCACGTCGGCGGGGAGGGGGGCTGGCTAGGAGAAGGGGCAGGAGGCAAAGGGAGAGCTCTGAAGGGAGTGGGCTTCTGAGCAGGGGAGTGAGATGACTGGGGGCCTGGATGTGTCCAAATCTTTAAAAGATCATCAGCAAAGAAGGCAAGAAAGTCCAGGCTGCAGTGGTTTGCGTTAAGGGGCTCTTCTTAGGAAATCCCACCACCAGAGGGGCAGCCTGGCCCAGGCTGGGGGAAGGGGGGCCAGGGGTAATGGTGCGATGAGGAGGCTGGCAGAGTACTGAGATCACTGGTCTGAGGAGCAAAGCCTTAGGTCAGATGCAGAACTCAGCTCAAGGGCTCATCCTGGGGGTGAAGGTGCCCATGCTCCGGGAGGCACAGCAGGAGGATATTAAAAGGGCAGCCCCGGGGCAGAACTTATGTTCTAGTCTTTTCTCTAGCCCCAGTCCTTACAAGAATAATACCGACTTAACAAATACTTACAGGATAAGGGGATTTGGGCCTGCCAAGATGAGAAAAACTTCCTAACTATAAGAGCTACCTAGAAATAGGACAGACAGGCTTAAGGGTAGTGAGCTCCCCATCACTCATTGGCAGCAAGTGTCAGAGCAGGAACTGGAGGGCTGCCTGATGGCGGGGGAGGTTTGTATGTCAGGGAGGTGCTGATGCATGAGGCCCGTACGGCCTCTCCCTCCAACTCTGGAGATGTAGAGGTCTCAGGCCTCAGGGAGCAGACCCTGATGGGTGCCCCCCCTGGGACCAAGGCATCCCTGAGTTAGCTGAGACCCCAGTACCTGGGGGAAAAGGGGTGATGCCCTGAGAGGTCAAGTGAGTCCAGAAAAGGAAGGTGGATTTCACCAGTGCTAACCCTGCCTGCCAGAAATCACTCCTCAGCAGGACTGGGGAAGGGGGAGGAAATGGTACAATGTGGGGTGATCATGGGAAAGGTGGGGCTCCTCCTGGTCCTCTCTGTGGTTGATGGGGCCTCTGGATGGGTGTTTCCCCATAAAGCCTATTTCTGCTGAGTGAGGGACCCCCACTGGAGATGAAAGGCCCCGAGGCCAGGGTTCCCGCATAGGACCGGCCTGGCTTAACAGCAGCGGCATCTGCCCTGGCAGAGGTGCCTCCTTGCCCTGCTGGCTGCTCTAATCCTAATTGCGGAGAACGTTGTCAACAGGACCCAATTAAGAGTAATTACCTGATCTGTGAGGTTATCCTGCTGCACTAACTCCCCAAGGCTCTCGGGTCTCCTCCAGGGTTCAAACTCCTGGGCAAATCAAAGTATCTGGAGAAAGCCTTTTAACTCTCCTCTCTCCTCTGCAACTCTGCACAAAATAGAAACAGGATGAGCCTGTCCCCAGAGTGGGTCTAATACGAGGCAGTCACGGCAAAGGTTTGAGAATTCCCTTGGTGCTGAGCACTTGCTACTGACTTCACGTACATTATAGCTCATCTAATCCCTGTAAGGACCTATGTAGGAGGTATAGCTCTCATCTTCATTTTATGGGTGGGGAAAACGGAGGACCAGAAAGGAGAAGCCATTTGTCCTGGGACACAGAGCTAGTGATGGCAGAACCTGGATTTGACCCAGAGCCTGAGCTGTTGCCCTCTGTTCCCTACTGTAAGTGCCAGCCTGGGTGGCGGTGACTCAGGGGCACTAAGGGAAGGTGCTCAATCCTCCTCTATTCCATCTCTAAAGCCTTAGGGCACGAGGCAGTTTCCCTACTGTCATTAATTTTCTGTATGACCCTATGAGGTCAACAGGGTTGTTTTATTGTGCCCATTTTCCAGATGGAGAAAACGAGGTCAGAGCTCATGTCTGACTTTTCAGGGTATGGATTCTTTTTTTTTCATTTCCTTTCCTTGAGGTACCAGGGGCAGGGGATTGAACCCAGGACCTCGTAATGTGGAAAGCCGGTGCTCAACCACTGAGCCGCATCAGCTTCCCTGAGTTGTGTGTTTTTTTTTTTAATATATATTTTTATTTTTTTAAAGATACTTAGATTGCATAAATGTTACATAAAAAAACATAGGGATTCCCATATGCCCTGCTCCCCATTCCTCCCACACTTCCCCACATAAACAACATCCTTCATTAGTGCGGTACATTCATTGCAATTGATAAATGCATTTTGGGGCATTGCCACTGAACATGGATTCTAGTTTACATTGTAGTTTACACTCTCTCCCACACAATTATGTATGTTATGGGAAGATAAATTGGTCTCTTACAATGTCATTCAGGACGACTCCCAAGTCCTGATAATGTCCCTGTATTACACCTGTTTTTCCCTCTCCTTGCCCTCAGAGCCTCCAGTGGCCACTGCCTCCACATCAGTGTTGTAATTTCTTCCATTGCTAGAATCACAATAAGTCTATAGTAGAATATCAGTAAGTCCAGTGTAGTCCATAGTTCATTCCCCAATCCTGAGGTTTCTCGGCTGGTGATGCCTACTCCACCTCTAATTGAGAGGGGGCTTTGATCCCATACAGTCGATGGATGGGACTCTGTTGCTTGCAGTTGTAGGCTCTCTTGTTTCCTTGGTTTGGTGGTTGTCCATCCTCACCTCCTTGTTAGTTGTCTTGGGTGAGTCCATTGAACTGGAGAGTAGGTGTTGCCCTGAGTTGGTTTTATCATTTGTTTTGCTTGTTTGTTTTTTCAGGAGGCACCAGGAATCGAACCTGGGACCTCCTATGTGGGAGGCAGGTGCTCAGCCACTTGAGCCACACCTGCTACCCCTGGATTCTTTTTCCTACCCCACAGCTTCCAAAGGACAAGGACCAAGGCTTGTCACAGAGCCATGCACAGGGCTGGGCCCAGCTCCCCTCCTGTCTTTTTCCAGGTGCCACCCCGGGAGGGAAGGATGCTGCCCTGGGTGCTCCTCCTCGTGCTCCTCGCCCTCAGCAGCGGCTCCCACTGCTCCCCGCCCACCTTGCCTCTCAGGTAAGTGGCCTGGCCACCCCCACACCATCCCTGCCACAGGGGTTGAGGGACGCAGAACCAAGCCAGCGGCTGGCCCCTGGCTGTCACCCCAGGTAACACCTACTCCCCATCTCCAGGAGGGGGGCAGGCCCCAAGCTCTAGAGAGGCCACTCAGGCCAAGGTCTGAGCCTCTCTGGGGTGAGCAGGACAAAGGGCAACAGAAGGACCTTCAAGAGACCTAGTGAGTACAGCCCCCAGCATCCTCTTGCCTGGCCCTAGCCACCCCGCCCTCTGACCTCTGACTCCCTCGGCATAGGATGCGTCGTTACGCGGATGCCATCTTCACCAACAGCTACAGGAAGGTGCTGGGCCAGCTGTCCGCCCGCAAGCTACTCCAGGACATTATGAGCAGGCAGCAGGGGTAAGCAAAAGGTCTAGTGGTTTCTTCCTGCACCCCTGTGCATCAGAGTTTGGGGGACCCTGGTGCAGGGGGCCAGGGACCAAGTTTGTCTCTTCCCTTGAAAACATCTATCATTTTTGGCCTTACCATAGCAGAAGGGCCCCAAAGTCAAACGTCAAGTTACCTCTAACTATTAATTGCTCATCGAACACTTCTCCCTGTGCTCAATTCCAATAGTGACAGAACCAATGGCAGTTAGTCTGATCAGAGACATTGGCTGAGAAACAAGACCTTTACATACACTCCAAACAGTGCTTGGCTTACAGTGAGCTCTTGATAAGTGCTCACCATTATTCTTCAGTTTTTATCCAATCTCTGTAACCACACTTCAAAACAGGTCCTCTTACCTTTGTTATACAGAGAAGTTAAGCGGCTTGCTGAAGGATATATATACAGCAAGGAATGGCAGGGCTAGGATTATGGACCCAAACAGCCTGACTCTATGCCTGTACTATTTTTAGTTTTCATTTTGGAAAATTTCAAAATTACAGAAAAGTTGCAAGAATAGTACGATGGACTTCCACATACCCTTCCTTATAGCCACCAATTCGTAACATTTTACCATATTTGCTTACTCTATAGTTATACCTAAGCATATCTAGATATAGATTTCTACACACACACATACACAAAATATAAATATACACTTATCATTCTTATATGTATTACTACTACTACTATTAACATTATTTTGCCAAACCATTTGAGAGTAAATTATAGTCATCATGACCCTTTACCCTTAGATACTACCACACGTGACTCCTAACATCTAACAAAACAACGTTCCATTATATAACCACAGTATAATGATCAACTATAGTCCATACTCAAATGTTACTAGTTGTGTCCAAATGTCCTCTATAACCATTATTTCTTTTTCTGATCCAGGATCCAATCCAGGATCATGGGTTGCATTTAGTTGTCATGTCTCTTTAGTCTTTTGTAATCTGGAACAGTTCCTCAGTCTTTCATGACATTGACCTTTTGATTAGTAAAGGCCAATAAAGAATGCCTCTCAGATTGGATTTGTCCAATGCTTCCTCAAGGTTAGGTTCAGGTTCTACACTCACAGAAGTGATGTTGTGTCTTCCCAGTACATTATATCAGGAGGCACATAATGCCAACTTGTCCCATTTTATTTATTT
>JAQZBX010046263.1:0-20822 GCA_029593785.1 Cabassous unicinctus | reverse complement strand
CTCCTTCTCCCTTCCTCCCTTTTCTCCCTGGAATCCACATCTTTGGAAAGATAAGCACTCTCCACCTGCCCCTTTCAACTGGAATTTACAATTCTAAGCTGATAATGACTCTTTTCCTCCCTAAAAGCCCTCTGCTTTAGGAAGATAAGGTAAACTCACATCTTTTGCTTTTATAACTCCTGCCTGTCCGCTTGCTTTGGAATTTTTCCTCTTGAAGTCCCTATATAAACTTATGAAAGCCAAGACAGGGCGCTCAGATATTTTGGAGCCTTGACTCCCCTCTGGGCCTGTGTGTAATAAAATTTTGTTCCTCCACTTCTCTGAGTGCACACTTGGGTTTTTCATTGTCTAAGTTTCGTTTGCCACAACATATGGTTCCCTCACAGGGAAATCCAACTGAGCAGGCCCGCTGTGCCTCCAAATTGGGCCTGATGTACACAGCCAGCAGCAATCTCTGAGTGGATGAGGTGAGCACCCCCTCCTCTTATCGGGAACTCTGGCAGAGGCAGTCCCCACAGGCCGTGTCCTCACACTCTGGCCTGACTTATTGGAGAGGTGGACTGAACAGTGCCAGAAGACTCTGGAAAGGTAAGACCCCAGGTGCCAAGTCCTCAGTCAGGCCCATACCCAGACAGAAGGGGAAACTGATCACCTCCCAAAGTCTCAAATATCAAGATCCCAGGATAGGGCAGACCCTGTGGGAGGGACTGCATAATCTCTGAGTGATTGTGTGTGTGTGAATGAGGATGACAGAGGCTTGCCTCTGTTATTCCAGTCTGTGACTCCACAGCTTGTGCTATGAAGCTTGAGTTGGCCCTAACCTGTTTTCTGCAGCTATGTCATACAGCATAACGGCCCACCCCAAACTCTGCCAGGGTGCCTTAACCAAGATGAGCCAAAGTTCTTATGAGAGACAAAGACAGGTGGGCATCTGAGTGGCCTCAGAAGGAGTAACCCATTCCTTCACCTGTCTTGCACCACTGACTCAGGGTGTGGACTTATTGCTGTTAATTCCTGAGGGAGGGACTATGTAATTTCTGAGCGATTTTGTGTGTGAGTGAGGATATTCCAGTCTGTGACACCACATCTTGTGCTACAGAACCTGAGTGGACCTTTACCTGTTTTTCACGGCAACATCATACAGCACAACAGCCCACCCGAACTCTTCCCTGGCTCCTTAGCTAAGATGAGCCAAAGTTCTCAGGAGAGAGGCGGACAGGCAGGCATCTGAGTGGCCTTGAAAGAGGCAACTGCTTTCCTTTGTCTGTCTTGTGCCACCGACTCAGGGTATTGGCTTATCACAGTCAACACTTACCATCTTAAAGTCCATGCTCAATAATTTCAATAAGGGCTTTTCTGGAGATTATGACATATGGATGAACGCCTGCACCCTCCAAACCTTATGTGAAGTAGAGTGGCCCACTTTTAACATTGACTGGCCCTCAGAAGGGAATGTGGATATAGTCAGGGTCCATGCAGTGTGGCTGGTTGTGACAGGAACTTCTGGCCACCCTGATCAGTTTCCCTACATTGACTTTTGGTTAGAGATAGCCCAGACTCTGCCCCCTTAGGTTTGATGGTGCATTGGAAAAAAGGGACAGATCAGGGTCTTGGTCACACAGGGAATGGGTTTCTGGAAGCCAGTCACTCATCAGTAGTCCTTGGAACAAACAGGACCCATGACCCCTACCACCACTGCTATAAGCTCCAGCCACTCTAGCCTCTCCTTCTAGCCCAGGAGCACCGACAGATCTCCCAGAAACACCCCCACCTTTGGTCTCTCCTCCTAGCCTGGGAGTGCAGGCAGATCTCCCAGAAACACCCCCACCTTCAGTCCCTCTGAAGAAAGCCCTGGAACCCCAATAGCAAGGAAGCTCTGTTTGGCACAACCCACATTACAGATGCCTCTCCATGAAACACAGGGTCTGGCCGAGATCAGCGAAGATGCAACCATCCAACACGGGAGGCCTGTTTTGTACTACCAGCCCTTCACAACAACAGACCTCTTAAACTAGAAGCACCACACCCCTTCTTACTCAGAAAAGCCCCAGGCCCTTATTGATCTCATGGAATCCATTTTCCAAACCCATCATTCTACTTGGGATGATTGCTGCCAACTCCTCCTGACTTTGATTAATATGGAGGAGAGATGACTGATTCTGATGAAAGCCCAAAAGTAGCTGTAGGAGCAGGCCACCAGCGATATCTTAAATTGGGGATATTTGGCACAAGAGGTAGTGCCAGAGGCCCAACTGAACTGGGACTTCAACACTGAACAGGGACAGGCTGCACTCCAACAAGATCAGGAACTGCTTTTTCAAAGGGTACGAGAAGGGGCAAAATGTCCCACAAACATGACAAAGATGACTTTAGTCACTCAAAAGCCTGAAGAATCTTTGGGAGATTTCTATGAATGACTTTGTGAGGCCTTCAGAATCTACACCCCTTTTGACCCTGAGGCTCTGAAAAACCAAAGAATGGTGAATGGCACCTTTGTAGTGCAGGCAGCATGGGACATTAAAAGAAAGCTCCAAAAATTAGAAGGGTTCACAGGAATGAACATCTCTCAACTCCTTGAGGTCACCAACAGAGTGTTCATCAGTTGAAACAAAGCCACTGAATGAAAGGCCAACAAGTGAGTGAAACATCAAGCCTCCCTACTGGCAGCAGCCTTGGGAAATCCTGACCCTACCAGATGAGGAGGGCTAGCTCAAAAAGGGGGGACAAGCACCAAAAGGGTGCCACTGGCCAGAGACCAATCTGGCTAGTGAAAAGAAGGTGGACACTGGAAATATGAGTGACCCCAAAAGAGTCAGGCACATGGAGGGAACATCCCCAAAGGAAAATACCAACCTGAGCCCCAGGACCATTTGATCAGGCTGGCAGGACTCGACTCCAAATAGGGGGCACTGGGCTCACTGGAACTTGGCCCCCACAAACCCATGGTCAAACTACAAGTCAGGGGCCAGTCAAGGACTTTCATGGTAGACACTGGAACTGAATATTCTGTACACAACCCCCATTTCCCCCTTTAGCAGAAAAACCACTAACATCATAGGAGCGACTGGAGACAAGTCAAGCCAACGGTCTTTTTGCCAGTTGAGAATTTGTCAGCTTGGTTGCCACGAAGTGACTCATGAATTTCTGTACCTGCCTGAATGTCCAGTTCCCCTACTTGGCAGGGACCTCTTAACCAAACTGGGAGCCCAGTTTACCTTCAAACCTCAGGGGTCAACAAGCTTAAGCCTCAGGTCTTGCCTCATTCTCCTTGTCACTGTACCCCAAATTGAGGAACGGAGACTTCATGCAGAAGAAAATTCAAGTCAAAATCCAAAAAAACTGCTGGAACTTTTCCCCCAGGTTTGGGAAGAAAGAAACCCAGTGGGAATGGCCTGGAACCATGCACCCATCATCATCAAACTGAAGCCTGGTGCAGTCCCGGTCTAGCAGAGGCAGTATCCAATTCCCCGTGAAGCACAATTGGGCATGGTCAAACACATAGATCACCTGAGGAAAGAGGAAATCCTGAATGAGTGTCAGTCACCCTGGAACACCCCATTAGTACCAGTAAAGAAGCCAGATGGGACAGGATATTGACCAGTCCAGGATGTACCAGCCATCAACAATGCCACTCTCACTTTATATCAGGTTGTTCCCAACCTGTACACTTTGCTAGGACAGCTGCCACCTGAAGCTACCTGGTTCACTTGCTTGGTCCTGAAAGATGCCTTCTTCTGCCTGTTGCTGGCCCCTCCAAGCCAGACTCTGTTTGCCTTTGATTGGGAAGATCCCAGAACCCAGCAGAAAACTCAACGAACATGGACTCAGCTACCACAAGGCTTTAAAAACTCCCCTACCCTTTTTGGGGAATACTTGCTGGCAGATCTGGCCACCTACCCTTGGGAAGACTGCAGGTGTGCCCTCTTACAATATGTAGATGACCTCCTACTTGCCAGTGAGACAAAAGAGGACTGCTGGAGAGGGATCCAGACTTTCCTACAACTTCTAACACAGCCTGGGTACAAAGTGTCTTGGAGAAAACCCCAAATCTGTAAACAGCAGGTCAAGTACCTGGAGTTCAGCATTACACAAGGGCACTGGATACTCGGACCAGAATGAAAAAAAGTAATCTGCAGCATCCCTACCCCCACCACATAAAGAAAGCATCCTGAGTTCCTCAAGGATGCAGGGTTCTGTTGTATCTGGATTCCCCAGTTTGCAGCCATGGCCAAACCCCTCTATGAAGTTCTGACAGGTCCAGAAAAGGTGTCCCTCAACTAGGGAGGAGCTCAACAGAGGACCTTTCAAGACATCAAAAAGCAACTCATCTGAGCCCCTGCCTTGGCGCTCCCGGACATAACTTGAAACTTTAACCTGTTCCTGCATGAAAAGAACAAAGTAGCACCAGGAGTCCTCACACAGTCAGCCCCTGGCAAAGGCCCATCACTTACCTCTCCAAGCAGCTGAACCAATGGCTGCAGGATGGCCACCCTGCCTGAAAGCCCTGCTGGCAACTGTAACCCTCATCAAAGAAGCCAACAAATTAACCCTCAGACAGGCTATTTGTGTCATGGTGCAACACACAGTCACTGCCCTAATGAACTCACACTGGCACCGGTAGATATCTAACCCCCAGCTTGCACATTACCAAGGTTTACTATGTAAAAACCCCAGAGTAACAATGGAAACAGAGCACAGTCTAAACCTCGCCACTTTCTTGCCAGACAAGGAAGGGGTCCCTTTACAAGATTGTGTTAAAATGACCAAAATAGTTTATGCCAGTTGCCCCGACTGCCAAGACAAACCACTCCCTTCCACGGATCAGACTCTATTTACAGATGGGAGCAGTCTTGTTAAAAATGGGGAGAAGTTTGCTGGATATGCAGTCACCACTGTCAAACAGGTGGTGGAAGCAGCATCTCCACCCCAAAGATGGTCTTCAAAATGGGCAGAACTCTGGACAATAGTCCAAACCCTGCAGTTAGCTGCTGGGCAGGCAGTAAACATTGCCACTGACTCTAAATAGGCATTTGCTACCGTGCATATACCCAGAGCAATTTATAAATAAAGAGGCTTCCTAACTGCAGGCAGAAAGGAAATCAACAACAAAGAAGAAATCCTTCAACTATTAGAAGTAATCTGGAAGCCAGACAGAGTCACCATCATCCACTGCCAGGGACATCAGAAAGGACCGGCTATGTTCACTTAAGGAAACAGGCTAACCAAGAAAGCAGCTCAGTAAGCAGTTGAAGGAACCCATGGAATATGAGTCCTGGAATCGATACCACAGCCATCACTGTTAGGAAAAGAAACTAATCAACTAAGCTATACTTGGAAAGAACAGGAATGGGCCAAGGGAGAAGGGGGAAGCTGAACTCCCAGAAGAAATTGGCTGCTCCCAGATAATCAGATTTTCATTCCAAAAGATGCCACTCATGCCCTCATCTAGCAATACCAACTCACCCCCTTGGGAAAACTGCACTAGAAGTCTTGCTCGGGAGATACTACTACATAGCTTGACTAGCTTCTCTCTGTGCCACCATCAGCAGCCAGTGCCATGTTTGTGCCAAAAACAACCCTCTGCAGGGCCCCTGTGCTCCGGCTGGCATACAGGACATGGGGACAGCCCCTTTCAAAGATCTCACAGTAGACTTCAGAACAGTAAAACCAATTCAGGGGTACAAATATCTTTTAGTGATGATATGCACCTTTTCAGGCTGGGTCAAACCTTTCCCCACTCTCACCAAAAGCCACCAGAAGTGACTAAGGCTTTACTTAGAGAAATCATTCCCCAACACGGGTTGCCTCTGTCTATTGGAAGCAACAATGGCCCAGTCTTCATGGCTGCCGTAGTCCATGAACTGGCAAAAATGTTAGGGATCAAGTGGAAACTCCATACCGCTTACAGACCTCAGAGTTCAGGGAAAGTTGAATGCATGACTCGAACCCTCAAAGCTACCCTAGCCAAATTCTGGCAAGGAATTGGTTTCCCCTGGGTAGACTTATTTCCCTTAACCCTTCTCAGAGTTAGATTCACCCCAGGACCCACAGGCTATTCACCCTTTGAAATTCTATTTGAAGAGTCACCCCCAATTATCCAAGCATTCAGAGGAAATCTCAAGACCCTGGGGGAGGTTAGCCAAAATTCCATCCTCCAGCACCTGGGGAAAACTCTAGCCCTAATACATAAAACTGTCTTGTCCCAGAACCTCATCCCACTGGGACAACCCCACTGGCCAGGGGAGTTAGTCTGTGTCAAAGACTGGAATAAAGAACCCCTTCAGCCTTCCTGGGCAGGCCCACATACAGTGACCCTTGTAACTCCTACTGCTCTTAAAGTTGCAGGCATCATCCCTTGGATCTATCATTCCAGGGTCAAGAAGGCACACCCCAATAAAGAGTAGTACAGCTGGACAGACCAATCCACACCTGGCCACCCCTTGAGAGTGTGAGTCACCCGGGATCCCCAAACACCAACCTAATCAGACGCCTGCTGAATGGACCCCTGCTCCTGGTGGATCCTGTGCTTATATGGCCTACTCGCCTTGTTATTCATAGTAGAACAAGCTGCTTTGGCTCCTGCAGACTGGACTATAGTGAATAGAGTTTTAATTGCAATAGCTTATTGGGGTATAATAGGATGTTTCAGTGCTTTGACTTGCTTATCCTTTTCTTCCTTGCCCCCTCCCTATGAGCCAATACTCACCCCCAAAACTAATGGCAGCTGCAAGTCAGTCAAAGTTGGGGCAAACAATCTGTGCTGAATGCTTCAGTCCCATTCTCAGCAGGTGCAACTTCATCCTCTGTAATATTCAACACTTGCAGGGCAATCCAAGATCACGCTCCTTACACCTTGCTAGTTGCCCTGCAACCCCATGCCCCCATTTCTGCCCCCGGGAGAAGGTGTAGAGGTCACAAGTATGGAAGTTATGACAAATATCTCTGCCAGGACCCTTGCAAGAGTGGAGGGTTCTGCCACTCTTGGAGCTTGCTGGTAGGTGCCACTGCTCCCTAGAAGGGAGTCCCACCAAGTTCTCCATATCTCCTACAGAAAACTCCCAGCCCATCAAGGTGTAGCATAGAAACCTGTGACCTTGTTAAACTCACCTTATTAAACATAACCACCAGATCAAAAAATAACTTTTCAAAGGCCCAAACAGGATTAAAATTAGGAATCAGAATAAACGACGCAGCAAGGCCAGACCCAGGGGACTTCATACTAGTGCAACTGATACCAGTAACCCAACCCCTAGGGAAAATCCAGGTTAAAAATGTCAGTAAAGCTGCCCAGACCCTAAAAGCCAAAGTTAGAACAGTCCCCCACAATGTCCTTTTGAACTAAGTTTGAAATATCTACCAAATCCTAAATAAATCCCGACCCGACATAGCTGCATCCTGCTGGCTATGTAATTCCTCAAGTCTAACCATATTTGCAATACCTGTCTCAAGGAACACAACCCTCCTGACCCATGACAGCTCTGCAGTGGGAACCAGCCCCCCACCCAGTCCACATAACTGGACCCCCAGGTAAACTAGCTAACTGTAAAAACATAACTACCAGCTCCCCTTCAAATATCCTCCCTCTTAGAAAGACTAACTGTAACACCACCTGCCCACTCAATGAGTCCAACTGATGCACCAGAAACTGCACCATCTGGGTCTGTGTCATGACTGCCTACCAGTGCCTACCCCAAGATGCCTAGGGCATCTGTTACCTGGCTTGGCCAGTACCATGGTTCACAGTGTATGGAGAATTGCCTGGAGAGGTCTCCTGAGCCAAATGAGCAATACAGGCAATTCCCCTTCTCTTAAGACTAGGAGTAGTTGGAAGCACAGAAGTAGCAGGGGCCTCACTTGCAGCTGGTCAGGAGGGCATAAAACCCTAGCATGGGAAACATCAAATGACCTCAAAGAAATATCAGGGGCTCTCAACAGGTTGCAAGACCAGATAGACTTGTTGGCAGAAGTTGTTTTACAAAACAGGTGAGGATTAGACTTGCTCTCCGCAGGTTCAGGGGAAATCTTCGAGGCGGAAGAATGTTGTTTCTATGCAAATGAGGGAAGGATTTCTATGCAAATATTTCTATGCAAATGGGGGAAGAATGTTGTTTCTATGTAAATTCCTCAGGTATAGTTAGGGACAAGGTAGCTCTGCTGAAAGAATGAGCCAAAGACTGCTTAAACCATGCATAACAGGTATCTGCCAACAGGAACTACTTCCAGTATCTCCTTTCTTGGATTTTGCCAATCATGCCAGTAATAGCCTCAGTCTTCTTCCTCTTAACTTATGGGCCATGCATTCTACAGTACCTAACACAATACATCACTTCCCGCCTAAATGCCTTAAAGCACCAAGTAATACCTAGTGTTAAGTATCAGCCCTTGGGGACAATAGAAAAATTCCCAAACTAGCAGATGATGCCCCATAAAGAAGTATAAGGGCATCAACAGGGGGAATGAAGAAGAAAGTGGTGCAGACCTACTCCTCTTCCTCGGCAGAAACCCACAGCCTTAGGAAAATAAGTGCCCTTCCTCCCTTTCTCCCTGTAATCCACAAATTAGGAAAATAGGTGCTTCCTCACCCACCCTTTTTAACTAGAATGCACTACTTTTAAGTAGATAATGACTCCTTTCCTCCCAAAAGGCTCTCTGCTTTAGGAAGATGAGCTAAACTCACACTTACTCACACTTTTTTTTTTTTTTGCTTTGCTTTTGTAAACCCCGCCTGCCCACTTATTTAGGAATTTGCTCATGGAAAGTCCCTATTATAAACTCATGAAAGCCAAAACTCAGGGCTCAGACTTTGGGGGCCTGGATTCCCCTCTGAGCCTGTGCATTATAAAACTTTGTTCCTCTGGCTCTCTGAGTGCTGCTTGGGTTTCTCATCATCTAAGATTCCCACCCTCTTTCCTCCTTGGCAGGGGCAGGGCAATGACTCAGAGCCAGGGGCTTGCACCTCTCAGTGGGTCACCCTGCTATTGACCACACACAGCTACCTAGTCTGGGACAGGGTGGGAAGGTGACAAGCAGGGCCAAGATGGATACTGTGGGAGTTCCCTTCCCCAGGGCTGTCACAAGCAAGGGCTCCTCTCATAATTAACCTTTACCTCATTTTACCTTCCTACTTCTTACTACCAAATTTCTTATTACAGGTTTTGTGTTAAAATGCTTTGGAATGTTTTAAAAAGTTGTTTAAATTGAAGATGCATTTGCTAGTGAGGAAGTTATTACCTCAGGGCCCCAAGGCCTGTTAGCTAGAACAATTGATCTCTAATCACTTAATGACCTTTTGATGGCTGATAGAACTGAGAAGTTCCCAGTTCCTAAGAATGGCTTTTAAGACCTCTGCAAGAATAGGAAGAAGCTTTTTGCCCCTTCTCCAGGAAGGAGTAATATTCAGCTTGGCAGCTTCAGAACCCAAGATCTATATGATCTGTCTCCCAAGTCCAGAATAGCCCCAGAAATGTTCAGCAGCAGGGTCTCTGATTCCCAGGGTGGTGGGAACCAGAGAAGTAACTCTGAAGGTCCTCTAAGACTCAACTTCAGTGCTTTGATTCAGAGAGTGTATTAGCCAGCCAAAGGGGTGCTAATGTGAATACCAAATATGGGTTGGTCTTTATAAAGGGTATTTATTTGGGGTAGAAGTCCACAGATATCAGGACATAAAGCATTACGTTTCTTCTCTCACCATAGTCCATTGCCACGTGTTAGAGCAAGACAGCTGCCAATGTTTGCCAGGGTTCAGTCTTCTTGGGTTCCTCTCTTCCCAGGGCTGCATTTCTCTCTCCAGGCTTAGCGCCTGTTTCCTCCACAAGGTCAGCTGTAGACAATCAGACAAATGGCTGGCTTCTCTTCTCCTGGGGCCCTCTTTCCAACATCAAAACTGCTTCTCAAAAACTGCTTCAACTCTGCTCTTGCCATGCCTTTTATATTTGATTCCCCACTCACCAAGGGGTGAGGCTCAACACCCTAATCATAACCTAGTCATGCCCAGTTTAAGAGATCAGTTTACAAGCATGATTCAATTATATTTTTGGAATTCATAATTACATCAAATTGGCCAACTGCAACAGAGAGCAACCAAACATTCCCTGAAATTTACCTTAGGAGCTTCCATTTGGGTAACAGGGCAGTCTTGGACCCTGAGATGCAGGGGTGCTGAGAAGCAGAGCAAGAAACTCTGAATGGCCCCCCAAAAATTCCTTGGGCCCTTCCCTTCAGAGGGCCGCCAAACATCCTCTGAGACTTATCGCAGACACTTCAGTTTGGATAACTGTTCCATCTCCCACCAACTTGTCTTGGGTGATTTGGTCTGAACTTTAGGGTTTCAGGCATCCCCCAAGACATAGATCAGCCACAGGGATGCCAGTCAACAGGGCTCTGGATTACCTTCTCAGTATGCTGAGACCAGAACATTAGCTCCAAATTATTTGTAGTGGTAAATATTTTAATCAGGCTTGGACTCTGGAATGCGTAGTAAGTCAACTAAAAAGCGTTTCTTTGTTCTTCGTAGATTCATGGGCATGATTCCCATAGGAGTGTCTTAAATTCTGCCTATTGCTGGTCTACATGGCAACGGTATAGTCAAAAGCAGCCTCTGTTCTAGATCATATGCAAATGGACATTAAGCATGTTAAAAGTCCTGGTAAACATCATTTTCTAAGTAGTTAATGAATGTGCTACCCAGGTATCCCTCTTAGCCCTTTGCCAGAACCTGTCTCACTCATACCCTGGGGAGGATGGGCAAACCCACACACCATCCTTCCAGGGCTAAGTATTTCCCACCAGAAGGGAAATAGCAAATGAGGTGGCTAAGACACACTTCAGCTTATCACCTTTGAGATGGTCCATGGGCAACCTTCCCTCACCTAGGACCTGGAAACCAGATTCTGATCAAATACTTGGCAAAAAACAAGCCTCTCTCAGTGAAAGCCAAAATGGAAGTAACTTTACTCTGTAGTTCTGATCACTCCCACAGCTATTAAAGGAATTTCTAGCTTCATGCAATTATCCCGAGTGAAGCCAGCTACGCAGGAAAGTGCCAGCTCACCAGAAGCATTGGATGGCCTGAAATACCTCTTAAAGACACATAGCTAAGTAGTGTCTGTGTCAAAGCCAACTGTTCCCTTTAACTCTAGCGCAGATACCTATTTTTAGGTGGAGGGCAAACCAATCACCCATTAAGAAACCTTGTCTTTTTTTCTCTCCTGTATCTTAACTAAAAAGGGCAATGCTTCTCATTCTTCTACCATAGGAAATGGGATTAACAATTTATACCTAAATCCATTACTGAAAGAATAATACTATTTCCCACTAACTTTGGGAAAATGTAGCCTTTGCAGGCACCTGGCCTTTTCTATTTTTGTGGTCCAGTATCCTCTTAGTGGAATCATATATACTCAATTGTAATCAAGATTATTTCTTCCAGAATCAACATCATGTTAACCATTTGGGGACTTGATCCGGCTGCACTATGGATGCCAGATCCATCTTCCTCCAATGGAGATAGAACAGCCAGAGGGTTTTACAACTTGTCAGATAAGGCCTACTGTCCCTAACCAGCAGGAAGTAATTACATTAGAATGAACATCTCCCTTCAGCACCCCTTTAAGAATAAAGGTGCAAACTCCCTGAGGGGGAAATGAAGCAGGCTTCATATAGAGAAGCAATATGGATCTGGAAATTGGCAAGAAGTACACCTGGATATCAATACCCTGAAGATGGCTGCTGTAAGACTCTCATGAGTCTCCTGCCATTCATAATAAGATTTCCTCCAGAGGCCAGGAGAAAGCCTGGATATTCTCCAGGGGCCTTATAATTGGGCTCTCCTGGGGGACTGATGGGTGAGGTAATCAATTAAAAGAGCAAATAGCTGGGACTCCTCCCATGCAATTAACAATGTGGTGGAATAATTAAAGGTTTAAAAAGCAAGTGCAAAGGTCAAGTCTCTCTCATTCTTCTTGGCTTCTGCACACTGCTCTTGTTATGTCCCCACCCCCCATCCCCCCCATCGATCAATATGCAAGTAAAACCTGGGCATTTATCATCTATAATGGGAAATTGTAGCCTATAAATCAGCCCTCTTTATCACTCTTCAGCCCCTTCCTCTCTCTGGAACCCATGATCTATTTTCTGCCATTTCTCTTCCCTCCATACCTTAATAAATTTATAGCCTAACTAACCCGATGTGTTCTTGAAATTCATTTCTGCAGCATAGTCAAGAAACTAGACAAAATCTGGTAACAGTATGAGACCTTTTTGTCTAGTCAATATCAGTGACTGTGATTGAGTCTCTGCCCTCTTGTTGGGTCTGATACAAACAGAGACACATACACAAAAATAGAGCTCTAACATTTTGATACAACAATGTGAAAGAAAGGACTCCAGGCTTGCCCACAACAAAGACCAAGAAGAGAAACCATAAGGGGTTCAAGGATCTGAGGCCCCGGGAGATATGACTCATTGGCCACAGCTGAGTTCCAAGAGAAAGTAAAGAGAGACCCACCCTCTTGCACATTTCTGCTGGGAGTATATGACCAACAACTAATCTTTGTGAGAAAGCATTTCTGATGGTGCATTGATTTGGACATTTCACAGCCTCAACTTTAAGCTTTTATCCCAAAAAAACTCCCATTATAAAAGTCAACACATTTCTTCAAATTTACATTGGCAGCCCCTTGGCAAACTAAGGCACCCATTAAGATGAAGTGCATTCAACTCTATCGCTTCCACACAATAAAGCTACATGCATACAGGCATTGAGAATTTTGAGGATTTTGAAAGGTTAATAGCCACAAGCAAACGTGGGAAGAATATCAGAATTTAAATCAGAACATACCATAGAGATGTGGAGAATGTGAGTTTAGTAAAACAAATTAACAAATATTTTTAAAATTCCTAGAGATATTCCATCTGAACATACATGAATCAAATCCTAACCACCGCAATGAAGACTTTCAGAAATGAATTAACAAAAAGATCATCATGAGGGCATCAAGCGTGACACTGATTTTTGCACATGCTTATAGATACAAATAGACTTGAGAAGTTTCTGAATATGGAAATTTAACAAAACTCCAACACAAAAAGACTGGTTAGATTTACACCATAAATAGAACTGGGAGAATTCTGTAACAACAAAAACTATAACATTCTCATAAAATTTAAACAAGACCAAGAGTAACATTTTTGAATTATGTAAAATATTTGAAATATGTAAGATGAAATCCAAGACTACTTGGAATGGAAAGATTCAGGAAAGTTCCAACTCATAAAACAAAATAAGAGTTTTAAACCTGTTGATCCAGAGATGAACATAAATGTTGGAATTTTATGGCATATAATTTAAAGCAGCTATTATAAAAATGTTCAAATAAATAAGGGTAACCCACCTTGAAATTAATGAAAATTTGAAAGTCTAAGAGGAGAAAAAGGAGGAATCAAAGGGAAATTTTAGAACTGAAAAAGACATTAAATGGATTATGAAATTTAACTAATTAATTAATTAAATATGCCCTAAAACAAAATGGAGATAACAAAGGAAATTTCAGCATATTGGAAATAGATAAATGTACAAATTATCCAATCTCAACAACAGAGATACAAAATACTTTTTTACTAAAAGGAATGAAGACTAAGTCACATATGGTGCAGTAACACAAGGTCTTATATACATGTTTTAACCCAAATTTTAAAGGGACAGTTTAGGGTTGCTGTAAGACCAAAGAACACACAGAACAAATGGTTAGGCATGAGTTTTATTGGAATTTACACACAGGAGAGACTATTTTGATGTTGGCTGGTCAAAAAATAAAGTTAGTGCTTTGCAAAGAAGTGAGGACAGAAGGGGGAATATAAGGGGTCTCAGGACAAAGACATTCCATAGGGTATGAAAACAGAGTTTCAGTAAATGTTACATGAGGTGCACAAACAGGGTGTGTGGTGATATTATAAAAGGAGGGAGTATACAGCCCTGGGAAATTAAAGTTTGCTGTAGGTCTGTCACTTTTCATTGGTCAGTGTCCAATTTAGATCACATGGCTACATACTTCAGAATGTTTCATTTAAGGGAGGGGGATTCCCATTCCCTGGGCTCCCACAATCAACCCACATATAGTAGCTGGTGTTATCCATAGGACACACATTGCAATACAGGCATATATGGGAATGTTTAGCTTCTTACATGACCTTTATGCAAATCTACAAATTCTCTAATTTAAAAAAAATACAAGAGTTAAAAGAAAAAGCAATAACACTCTTATGCTAAGTGAAAGAAACCAGAAACAAAGTACCAAAGTACAACATATGGTATGATTTCATTTGAGTTCCATGAAAAGACATGACAACTCATTGTTGCCTATAGATTTATTTTCTGTGTTATTCAAGCTAGGTCATGCAATATGTCATTCATAGTGTTATCACTACTACCATATTTAAGTAACTTTGCATTATATTTTCAAACTTTTGACTGCAGTCTACATATCACATATGTATCATTAGGTACCATTTTAAATCATCTACCTATAACATTTACTAGAATAAAACGGAATGGACATTCTATTAGAATGTGTTTTAATTTGGGGCAGAAATTATTGAATATGTTAATGATCTGAAACATTTCACGTCTATTTCCTTTAAATTTTCATTACTCGTTTATAAAAAGCACATGAATTAAAACATAAAAAATATGCCTGAGTAATGGGGAAACCAACTTAATTTCTGTAACAGGAATACTTGTTTAGCATACCTTATAGAGAAAACAAAATTTGTGATAATGTTTCATTTATCATTGAGTAAAATTCACTCAAACATTCACATTTATCCATAACGATGCAAACAGTTCTGCTTCTAGTTCCTTTAAAAACAAGGTTATTCTTTATGAAGGACACACATGGGTCTTACATCTCAGAGGCACTGCCAAACCAGTAATTTCATCCTCCAGAGAGGACAGATTTTCTGAATGGTAAGGGTTCTTTGGTTATAATCTTGATATTATTTAAAATTTAATTTTGCTTATTAACAATACATTTAGTAAAGAATTTTTGATAGAAAACAAGAGAATTATTCAAAAATGACATAGTTCACAGTGATTCAATACACATTCATTTTATATCTCATAATAAATATAATTTATTTTCTTTATAGTATATCCACCAAATCATGCAACCTGAATAAAATTATACTTCCTTTGGGTTTACAACAGCATTAAGAGTGAAATTAAAATCATATACTTTTTAAAAAATATCAATAACCAAAACCTTAAATAGTTGACCAGTAGTTACAAAATTAAAGAAAGATGAGATGCCTTTTAGAATGGAATTTTAAAAGGCAGCAAGTAAAAGAAAATGAGGATGTGGCACAAAGTCAAACTCTTATCAAAAGTGCTTTGAAGAGATCCTTGCCCATGGGATGTGAAGGTTTAACCTGAATATCCATTACCCCTCCTCTTCCTTCCTGGTTGTTTAAACATGAGGGAAGGGACTGGCTGAACTTGCCCTTCAACTCTCCTTAAGAATAAGGGCATAAACACTCTGAAGGGGAGTTGAGGCATTTAGTACAGGGAAATGAGGAGAAGTGGGTCACAGCTGAGAGCCAGCAGACAACATGGCCACTAGACCCCACCTGGAAACTTAAACTATGAAAAACAAAGCTGGAGGACCCTGCCAAGACTCTGACCATGAGATCCCATTTGGAATATTTTCTGGGGTAAACAGGAGGTCCCCAATAATTCCAAACAGGTGGTTCCAGAAAAACCCAAGCAATACGCCTCATCATTGGCCCCCCAAAGCTAACAGGTGGGGCAACCAATCAGGACATCAAAGAGCTGGGGCTCCTCTCCCAACATTAAGAATGGGGTGGAGTAAAGAGTGGCCTTACTAATCAATAAATAAATAATAAAGTCAGATTCTCAATCCCAAATGCTCTCTCTGCCTAAAGGAGCCCACGTCAAGATCTCAGTACATAATTCTGTTCCTTTCTCCCATTCCTCAATAAACTCTGTTCCTTTCTCCCATTTCTCAATAAATTTATTTTACTGGCCTAACTAACAAGACATGTTCTTAAATTATTTTATGTGACATAACCAAGAACCTAGACAAAAGCAGCAATCCCCCAACTTCAATACCTTACATAATTAAGGTACCAAAATAATTTTGGAAACTGTCTCCAAGCAAACCACTTGCAACATGCAATACCATCAACACTAAACAAATTTGTCAGAATAATGGTTCAATTTGGTTATATGCAAACATAACTTCTCTTTATTTCAAAAACCCAGTAGCATGCAATACTAGAAACAGTTTTATGGAGGCAAGTTGACAGGGGAGACTGGCTGCTATCAGGAATATACCATGATTTAATTGCAGGTTTACAAAGCAGCCATCATTTTTCTATTTTTTTTTTTCTCTTTAACTCTCCCCAATTTTAGAAATGTGACTGTCCAGGCCCAATTAGATTTAACATGGGAACAAAACAGAGGAATTAATGTTGATAAGTTTTCCCATTTCTCCAGCAGTTAAACTAATTCCATCAGCTTCCAATAGCCCACAGTTACACCATCCAGGTGGCAGGGGGCTTTCAACAGTTGCTGTCTGAGTGTTTTCCATATCTCAGTTAATTCTTTAGTAAAATAATTTCTTGGAAGCATGGTTTCACCATCAAATGTCCTGTTTAGCACTTCAGTGTCTGTGGGATGTTGTATCTGTAATTTACCATTCCTTTGCACAAGTGGTTTAACATGATTTAAGGACTTTTCGATAATTTCTATATTTGAATCACTATCTTCTTCTTATCTAGTTGCTCAGAGAGACCTGTGTGGAGGTAGAAGTCTGAAAATCCCTTTCTAGCTTTAACTTTTAATCTAAGTGGGGATTTTTTTTTTCCTTGAGCCAATCTGCTGTAGCTAACTTTACTGCTCTTAGCTATGACCAGCCCAAATGCTGTGACATAATATCTGGTATATTTCCTAAACTTCCTAATCTTTTGTTCTTGCAGGTTGCTTTCTGCTCCCATCAGCATTTTTGGGTCATCCCAATGCTCACAAAGAATTCCACAACCGTCAAGCAAATGGGCAACTACATATTCTCTTATGGTCCCCATGTGTCTGGTCCCACTCATCCAGGAGGGAAGCCACCCTTCCCCACATGGACATAAAAGGACAAATCAGGATTTTCCTCAGGATTCTTCCTTTCCAAAGCTCATGTTCACCACTGCCAGTGGTCCTTTGGTCTCCTGACTGTGGCTCACCAATTATTTCAACACAACACTGAAGGACATGGGTCGGGAAAGCCAAAAGACCAAAAAATACACTAGAAAAAATGGTTGGACATGACCTTTACTGGGACTCTTGAAAAAGAAAGACTATTTTGATGGTGGCTGGTCAAAAAATGAAGTTAGAGCTGTACAAAGAAGTGAGGAAAAGAGGAGGAATATAAAGGGTCTCAGGACAAAGTCATTCCATAATGTATGAGACCAGAGTTTCTGCAAAAGTTACATGAGTGCACAAATGAGGTGTTTGGTGATATTATCAAAGAAGTACTATACAGCATTGTGGGAATTAAAGTTTGTAGTAGGCCTGTCACTTTTTAACTAGTCAGTGTCCACTTTAGGCCAGGCAGTTATTTGCTTCAGACTGTGTTTCATTTAAGTGATAGGGAATCTTTCTCCTGGACTCCCAGAATTCATATCACAGGAGGCACAATAGGCCAGGAGAAATAAATCTGTGCCAAAAAAAAGAGGGAGTTTTAGCTGAAAACAGCCCAGATTTGGAGGAAGTAAAACATTTACATTTTCAAGAAGCTAAAGTAGCTTAAGTAGGGTGAAATCAAATATATTCATGCCTAGATATATCATAAAACTTCCATATTTTAAAGAAAAAGAAAAAATCTTGAAAGAAACAACAAAATAATGTTACATTATATATGCAGAAACAATAATTAAAGGAATGTGGATTTTCACCAGTAACCATGGAGGCAAGAAAGAAGTGGAGCAAAATGTAAAAAATTGTGAAAGATATAATTCAGAATTTTTATAAGCAAAAATATCCTTCAGAAATTGTGATGGCTACTTTTACTTGTTTACTTCTCTAAATTATTGTGTCCAATTGTTTCATCAAATATTGGCTTACTTGAAAGAATGAAGGTATTTTGTAGATGGGATTTGCCATACAAAGAGTCAATTGCATCCACTAAGTGACAAAGGAAGATTGGCTTTAGCAATTTGGGTTATCTCCAAATCCAATTAGTTGAAGGTGAGAATTGAGGGTTTTATCTCTGCCTCAACATCAGTGCAGACTCTTGCTAGAATTTCTAGCCAGTCATTTATAAACTGGGGAATTCAAACTAAGGACTTCAACATCACATTTACTAGAGAATACAGATAGGAGTTTGCTTTGTGAAGTTCAGACTTGCCAGCCTCACTTTTCATTGGGCTTATCTGGAGTGTCCAGACTAATACAGGAATGTAGGTGAAATAAAGATATTTTCAGATAAAGTAAACTAAGGGAATTCATTACTAAGATACTCATTGTAAAATATTGGTTAAAAGAAGTTATTCAGACAGGAAGACAATGGTATCAGAAAGAATTTTGTAATATCAATAATGAAAAAAAAGCAACAGAAATGCTATATCTCTGTAAATCTAATATATGATTCTTCCTTGATTCCTTTAATGTATTTTGGATGTTAAAGCACACAAATATAATTTTGTTTAATAGGATTTACAATAGATGCAAATACTAAAACTTAAGACAATTAAAACATAGAAGGCCAAAGAATTTGATTCTTTCATTTCACTTAAAATCGTAAAATATTGACTCTAAGATGACTGAAAATTAGTATGCATTGTTGTTGTTATGTAAAATGTCTAAATATGTTCCACCATGGATACTATGCCCTAATTTCCACAGCATGATAATATGATGAGGTATCACTTCCATGTTTATTTTATATGGCACAGTTGACTTTAAAATAGTAATATAATCCTGAATTATTGGTGACTTCAAAGTAATGTCATGTGCCCTTAAAATCAAAGACATTTCTCTGACTGGTGGCCAAGTAAGATGTCAGAAAGATATGAAATGTGAAAAGGACACAAAACAATGTTGGTGGCTTTGACATATAGGAAGTCGTGTGAGAAAGACTGGCATTAAAATGTCAAGTAAGGGTGTGATTAAAAGCCTCCAAGGAAACAAAGCTCAGTCTCTGGAAGTAGCTTATGTTAAAAGATTGAATGGTAATGTAAGCATATTCTTTTGCAGAGTTTCAGAAAGAAAAATAACTCTAAATCCACCTTTATTTTGGCCTTCTGTGACCAAGATCAGAAAATTCATCCAAATGATGCTTCAACTTTTGACCCTGGAAATTGTGAAATAATCATTTATTTTGGCATAAGTCACTAGGTTTTAGCTTTTTGAACATAGCAATAGAAATATATGCGAGTAACTAGAACAACATGAAAAGTTAAATAAAAGTATACTAAAAGATATTTTCAGATAAAACAATAGACACAGAAAAATGTAATACTAAAAGTGGTTCAATATGCCCAAAAGGGAATGAAGAGGAAACAGGAGTAAGCAATTTTAGGAAAAACAGCATAAAACAAATAGCAAAATTATTGATTGAAACCAAATTTTCCAAAATTTGTGTTAATGCACATGACATAGTTAGACTAATTAAAACACAGATATTGTGAAAATTGACTTAAAAATGACCAAACTATAGACTATAGAAATTCATTTGAAATATAGTGATATAGGTAGATTAAAATTAAAATGATTAAAATATACACCACACAAATACTATGAAAAAGAAATTTGCATGCCATATTAATATCAGGCAAATAAATGTTAGTGAAAGGAAAATTAACATTTACAAAGTGAGACATTATATAGTGAGGAAAAGCTGAACATGAAACATAATTCTCAACATGTAAATAACTAAGAACAACTTTGAGAATACTTAAAAATACAACTGACCGAACTCTAATGCAAAATAGACAACTCCACAATTATATATGGGGAATTGAACACTCATTTAGTCATCAATAGAATCAGTATACTAAAGCCCAGAAACCCTATAAAGGAGCACACTGCATCATTAACACTTATGGATAATTTCATATGAAAATTAATAACAAAAAAAAAAATTTTAAATACAAATGGAACACTCATCAAAATAAACCTACACTTAATAATGAAAAAAGTCTTCTCAAGTGTAATAAAAAAACTGATAGAAAAATTTTCCCATATGTTAATGCATTTAAATAAGATATGAACAGGAGATAAATAATAGGAAAACCTACAAACACTAGAAAATTAAAAAACAGATTCCTAAATAATCCATGATTTCAAGGGGAAATATCCAGGGAAATTGGAAAATATTTAGAATTGAACAATATGAAAAGAAAGCATATTAAAATTTATGACATATTTCTAATCAAGTTTAGGGTGGGTAGTACATAACACTATATGTTTATATTAGGAAATAAGAAATGTCTCAATTAAATGATATAAATTTCCACATATAGAAACCAGAACAGAAGTAAAAGGGAACTCAATTTTCAAAGACTGTGAAAAGTGTTTTTGCTTTGGTTTGTTTCTTAGTAATCCTAAGATCCTGGTACTCAAGTAAATTTCTGCCAGATCTGCAGTTGGAAAAATACATAAAGAAGGAACAACTCAGTTAACACTTAAAATATTAAAATCTACACTGTGGAACTGAAATTACAAGACAAAGAAACAGGGAATAATGACCCAACCAAAAGAAGAAGATAGTAATCCAGAAATCATCAACAAACAGGACCAGGCTTAGATTAATTGGATAGAG
>JAQZBX010046262.1:0-20818 GCA_029593785.1 Cabassous unicinctus | reverse complement strand
GGTCTTCTTTGTACCTCTCATAACAAAGCAAAAAAAAAAGAACGTTAAAATTGCCTTTTACAGAAGAGAATCTTTGCTTCACATTTCCTCATTAGATGATCTCCTTCAGAGTGAATGTAGAATGTCAATGTCCATGTCTGAAAGCATTGATGCAACAAATCTCAGGTGACCATGAAACAAAAGCCTCAATTAAAGTTGGTGGAATCAAGGTGATGTTAGCCTAAGGATATCATAGGTTTCTGAATAACAGGGAAGGATTGGAAAGTGTAGGATGAATAAAAAAGAATGGAAGCATAAGTTTTGTGGTGGCAGGGCATGGGGCAATATGAAAATCCAGCAATAGTCCTAGGATACAGAGGAGGAACATCCAAGGAGGTTGTTAAAGGTCAAGCAGAGGATCAATAGGGAACAGGATGCAGGGATGAGCCACTGGAGTGGTGCACAGGGAAGCATCAGAGAAGGAGTGAGGGAATGGGAAAACTGACTGGGGACAGAGTACAAAATTAGGAATTTTAACAGAAGATCAATTTAGGCAAAGCAGGAATTAAAAATGTGAATCTGAATTAAGGCTATACTGTTATAGCTGTTAGATTCTTTAAAAGAGTTGGGTGGAAGATAGAGAAGTGCCTCAGCTCAGTTTGGGGCAGTAGAGCACAAAAGGATAGAGACCTCTAGAATGAAAGTGGGATATTGTGCTCCATTATGCCATCCATTCCCATAATGTCCTGATCAATTTTATTTTCTTTATTCCTCCAAAGATGAATTCTATCTAATTAGAAAATGTAGTAAATATTAAGTATGAACCTTCTAACCTCTCTACTCCAGTTGCCTACATAGTTCTTCCCTTTCCATCTATATAAAGCATTAGATTACAGACCTGATAATTGGGCAATTTGCCTTTGTCTATTCTGGAATGCACCTCAGACTCAATGTAGAATTTTTGTGTTTTCTCATTTACCTTTCATTTATCCATTCATATGTTAATTTTTTACCAAATGATGGGAAGTACTTCTTTAGAGAAAGACTCAGTGAGCTTCATCCTTTCATTCCAAGCACTATATATTTTTTCCTTTGGCCATGGGGAAATAGTCCAAGAGCAATCAGGGAAAATAAGACCCAGGAGAAATCACACCCCTCACAACCCAGCCCTCACCAGTCAGAGGCAATTTTCCTATCATCCTTACCTAAAGGCTTAAAGGCCTCTTCATTCCAGATCACTGTTTCATCTTGTCTGGGTGGATGTGAACCAAGAACAGCCTCTGAGGGATTTTTATCCCCAACTTATCTTAAGTTGGATGCTCAGATTTACTCCAGAATACCCATCAGTTTTTAGCCAAATTTGCTCTCCCACAGGCAGATCTCAGATGGCCAACCTAGTAAGAGCAGATAAGATCTGAATGAACACAAAGACTTCCAGTCATTCTTGTGTAACATCATCATTGACATAACTTAGTTCTATGTGCCAAATTTGACCATTAACATGGCAACATTAAACACATGACAATTGTTGAAGTAGGGGATTGGTGGAAGGGAGACAAAGATTTTATAATAAAAATTAATTGAGCTTTGGGGCATTGATCTGGAGGGAGCTGGGCAGGGAGATAGATTGTTCAAGATAAAATTGAGTTTTTTTACCATTCTTGAAACATGGATGGCTAAGCCTAATATTCAGGGTAAGGGGCCAGCATGAGCCCCACTCCCTGCAGGCACCCAGCAAGAGGGAACATTCTCCAAGAGTGGGAGGGTTCTGGGAAAAGATGGAGAGGGGTTTCCTTTCAGTGCATTTGGTTGCCTGGACCCCCTTAGAGCTTTGGGGAGCACAACACCTGGTTTTATGTGGTACCAGGTTGAGGGGAGAGGCAAATCTGCTGAGGAAGCAGATTTACCTAACGGCCCTGGGATACAGAGGCTTGGCTTGAGAGAAGGTGGAGACAGCCAATTTAATACTTCTGCACTGAGGAATATCAGAATTTCAACTCCCCTAAGGGAGTCAGGCAATAGGAAGCACTTAATAAGTTTTCAAGAGTCTATTTAGGGACCCCTTGGAGGAGGGGGCTGCTCTAGAAGAGGCTTGAAATTCATTTCAGTGTGGTATACTCAGTCACCAGGGTCCCATTTGAATTTCAAAAGGGAACTCAACCTGACCAGGAGAGGGGAGGAGGGATCTGCTCATACAGCCTGCTGAATCCCACTCCCTAGGAGAGTAAAACCTGCCTGGGAGAAAGTGACTGAAAAGCTTTCTGAAGAGCTAACTGACCCAATTAGAAAGGTGATCAGTGGAGGAATTTCTGCCTTGAATATATGAGGGCCCTAGTTCGATTCATGGCTCCTATAAGAGTAGTGATCCACTGGGATATCTAACATTCAGTTGATACAACAGGACAGGAAAATAATTGACATTAACGTTATACTAGCTTCTTTTGGGTCCCTTATATTTCCAAAAAAAAAAAAAAAAATCTTACTTAAAAAAATTTTTTTAACTTAGTTTACTTGCTAAAACCCACCTCAAAACCAGGAGAGAGAAGCCTACAGGGTAATTGATTGATGAACACAGGCACCCTGAAAGGCTCCAAAGGGCCCAAGAAGGAAGGCTGTTCTTCTTTAGTTTTGTTTGACTGTTTGCTTGTGTGTTTTTTTTTTTTTTTAATTTTATTTTATTTCTGTTTTTTTCATTTTGTTTCTTGTTTCTTTTTCCTCTTTCTTCACCGCCCCCCTTTTAAAATTAGGTACTACTAGTTTGTTTCTACTTTGCTGTGCTTCTTCTTCCTTGATTTGCCATTTTCTCTGTATACTGATTTTGTATAACAATGTGATTTCTTTTCCTTTCTTCATCTTTCTATCTTCTGCTTTCTGTTCAAGTAAGTACATTCCACCTTTTTTTATTAATCCTCAACTTTACTGGTTTTGATTTCTATCTTGTCTATTCTGTTTTCTTTTTTATTAACTTTTTCTTTCTCTCCTTCCTTTTCTCTTTCTCTATCTCCTCATCATTTTGGCCTTTTAAAGCATCCTATAGATTTTTCTCTAATTGGTTTCCCATTTCATTGCAGGTACTCAACTTTGTTATTCCTATTACTCTACACTGCTTTTATGATTTAAGTATTCATTTTACTAAGTCTTATACAGCACCTCTTCTGACTTTTATTATTTTTACTATTATCGATTTTTCTTCTTAATTCTTTTGTTTTCTGTAGCCATAATCTTTTTTCTTCAAGGGAACATAGTAAACAGCAAGGAAATAAAACAAGAAGAACGAAGTGTCAAAGAGAAAACTTCACACACACACAAAACCAGCAGCTAAAGAAAACTCTAGAGCAAGGAGAGAAGCTAATCAACTCAATAAACCCATCAAGATAAATGATGGCTAGAGGGCAGCATAAGGTTACAAACCATACTAAGAAACAGGAAGATATGGACAAGTCCAATGAACAAACTAAAAACCACAAAGAGATGCAGAACATTGAACAAGTAATCAAAACTGTCCAAAAAAATATCATGGACCAACTTAATGAAGTGAAAGAAGAGTGTAAGGATAGATATTAAGAAGACACTGGGAGAACATACTGAAGAAATTTGAAACATACATATAAAGATAATTGATACATTGGTGATGAATGGCACAATCCAAGAAATCAAAAAGACACTGGAATCACATAATAGCAGATGTGAACAGGCAGAAGAAAGAATTACTAGTGTGGAAGACAGTACATCTGAAATCAAACAGATAGTAGAACAGATAGATAAAAAAATGGAAAAAATCCAGCAGGGACTTAGGGATTTAAACAACAATGCATAATGAACAAACAAATGCATTATAGGCATCCCAGAAGGAGAAGAGAAGGGAAAGGGAACAGAAGGAGGGTTGAAGGAAATAATCACTGAAAACAGCCCAACCCTATTGAGGGAGATTGATGCACATGTCCAGGAAGCATAGTGCACCCCAAAGAGTAGAAATCCTAACAGGCCTACTCCAAGATATATACTTGTCAAAATGTCCAATTCTCAAGGCAAAGAGAAAATACTCAAAGCAGCAAGAAAAAAGAGAACCATCACATACAAGGGAAGCTCAATAAGATTAAGTGCTGATTTCTCATTTGAAACAATGGAGACAAGAAGACAGTGGTATGACATAGTCAAAGTACTAAAAGAAAAAATCGTCCAGCCACTAATTCTCTATCCAGCAAAACTGTCATTCAAAAATGATGGAGAGTTCAAAATATTCACAGATAAACAGATATTAAGAGAGTATGCCAATAAGAAACCTGCACTTCAAGAAATACTAAAGGGAGTTCTACAGGTTGAAAGGAAAAAAAACAGGAGAGAGTTGGAAGAGAGAGTAACATCTCAAAAGACAAAAAGAGAAATAAAAACAATATATGACATTCAAAAAACAAAACAAAACCAAAGAAAATATGGCTGATGTAAGTAAATCCTTGAGAGTAATAACACTGAGTGTTAGTTGATTAAACTCACTAGTCAAGAGAAAGAGATTGGCAACATGGATAAGGAAATATGACACATTTGTATGTTGTCTTCAAGAAACCCAACTGGGACCCAGGGATTCGAGGAGGCTGAAAGTGAATGTCTGGAAAAAAATTTTACAATCAAACAACAATCAAAAAGAGCAGGAGTAGCTATACTAATATCAGACAAAATAGACCTTAAGTGCAAAACTATTGTAAGAGACAAAGATGGACACTATATATTAGTAAAATTGCCTTCTTTTCAAGAAGAAGGAAAAATCATTAACATCAATGCACCTAATCGGGGCCCCTCAAAATACATGAGGCAAACACTGGAAAGATTATTTGGAGATATAAATGTCTCAGCAATTATAGTGGGGTACTTTAACACACCATTATCACCATTAGACACAACCTCTAGACAGAGAATTATACACCATAACCAAGTAGGTTACATCCTGGGTATCCAAGGATGGTTCTACATAAGAAAATCAATCAATGTAATACATCACATAAACAGTTTGAAAGAAAAAAACCACATGATCATCTCTATAAATGCAGAAAAAGCATTCAACAAAATACAGCACTATTTCCTGGTATAAACTCTGCAAAAGATAGGAATAGAAGGAAACGTTCTGAACATGATAAAGGGTATATATGAAAAACCCACAGCCAAATTCATCTTCAATGTTGAAATCTTAATAGCTTTCCCTCTAAGATTGGGAACAAGACAAGGATGCTCACTACAACCACTACTATTTAACATTGCCTTAGAAGTACTTACTTGAGCACTGAGGCAATAAAAATATATAAAAGGCATCCAAATTGGAAAAGAAGAAGTAAAATTTTCACTATTTGTGGATGACATGATCCTATACATAGAAAGTCCTTAAAAATCTAAAACAAAACTTCTAGAATTTATAAAGGAGTTCAGTAAAGTCATAGGCTATAAGATCAATGCTCAAAAACCAATAATATTTCTGTACAGTAACAATGAGCAATATGAGGATGAAATCAAGAAAAAAATACCATTTACAATAGTAACTAAAAGCAACAAATACCTAGGAATAAATTTAACTAAAGATGTAAAGGACTTATATGCAGGAAACTACACAATACTGTTAAAGGAAATCAAAGAACACTTAAATAAATGAAAGAATACTTCCTGTTCATGGATAGTAAGACTAAACATCATCAAGATGTCTATTCTACCCATATTAATCTACAGATTTAATGCAATACCAATAAAAATCACCACAGGTGCCCATCAACAGATGAATTTGAAAAACTCACTACAAATTTTATTTGGAAAGGTAAGAGGCTCTAAATCACCAAAGACATATGGAAAAAGAAAAGTGGATTTGGAGGTATCACACTACCTGACTTTAAAACAAACTCCAAAGCTACAGTGGTCAAAATTGCATGGTATAGGCACAAGCATAGACATACTGACCAATGGAACTGAATTGAGAGATCCAACATAGATCCTCACATATACAGTCATCTGATATTTGAGAGGGCCACCAAACCCACTCAGGTGGGACAGAATGATCTTTTCAACAAATGGTGTTTTGAGAACTGGATGTCCATATCCAAAAGATTGAGTGAGGAACACCATCACACACCTTATACAAAAAACAACTCAGGATGGATCAAAGATCTAAATATAAGAACAAAGACAATAAAGACCTTGGAAGATAATGTAGAGAAGCATCTAAAGGACCTTGTAATAGGAAATGGTTTCATGACCTTCACAACTAATACATGAGCTCAAAAGAAAAAAAATAGATAAAAGGCATATTCTCAAAATTAAAACTTCTGCACCTCAAAGGATGTTATCAAGAAAGTAAAAAGGCAGCCTACACAATAGGAGAAAATAAATGGCAACCATATATCTGATAGGAGCCTAATATCCTGCATATATAAAGAAATCCTACACCTCAAAAATAAAAAGTCAAACAACTTTTTTAAAAATTGGGCAAGTGACCTGAAAGGTTGCATGCAACTATGAATCTCCAAGAAAGAAATACAAATGGCTAAAAAGCAAATAAAATGATGCTAGACATCACGAGCTATTAGGGAAATACAAATCAAAACTACAATGAGATACCATCTTACACCCATTAGAATGGCAGCTATTAAAAAAAAAAAAGACTATAAATGTTGAAGGGGATGTGGAGAAATGGGGACCCTCAGGCACTACTGGTGGAATTTTAGAATTGTCCAGCCATTGTGGTGGACATGTTGGTGATTCTTCAAAAAACTAACTATAGAACTTGCATATGATCCAGCAATTCCACAGCTGGGTATATACCATGAAGAACTGAAAGCAAAGACACAAACAGATATATGCACAAAAATGTTCATAGCAGCTTTGCTCACTATTGCCAAAAGTTGGAATCAACCCATGTGCCCATGAACAGATGAATGGGTAAACAAAAGGTGGTACATAAACACAATGGAATATTATTCAGCTGTAAGAAGGAATAAAGTGCTAACACATGGGATAATATGGATGAATCTTAGGGACCGTATATTGATTGAAGCAAGCCAGACATTGAAGGATGAACAATACATGACCTCACTGACATTAATTAAGGAAATTTAGCAGTCTTGGAGAGCTCCTGTCTGTGAGATATGTTTACAAGAAATAGAAAGAGAAGAGAAGGTTGTGAGCTATCACCCATACAGACGTAATCTATGGTAAAGCGATAGAGTGTAGTTACATATTGAAGGGATAGTACAGAAGGGTAGTGATATTATTGGGTTGGGCAGTGCAGGGTTGACAGGTGGATAGATTGGGAAGGGTGGGTTAGAATGTCCAGGATACTGGGGGGAGAGTTGGGAGAGGGACCAGGTGCACACTGGGGATTTGTGGGTATGAAGTTGAAAGTACAGAGGTGAGAATGCAGTTATGGCAAAATGACAAGGAAGGGTCACTGGTTTAGGGTGTTGGTTGGGGGGGCATTTGGGACAGGGCATAACATGGAGCAGGCTTCAGGGGAGTGTGTGATTGTTCATTCTGTCACAATGTGTTTTATCAGTGGGTGGAGATCCACATAATGACTGGGAAAGTGTTGGATTTCCAAAGAATTTAAGCCAGGGGATTGTTATGGGTCCCTGTGGGATGGGGTTGGAGGAACAGAATAGATTAAACAGGGGGTATTTAGTGGTCAGTGGAAATGTTCTTCAGTACCATACAGTGATGGACACAGGACATGGTAAATATCATCAAAGTTTATAAAAGGGTACGGTCTAAAATATAAAACAGTGTAACCCATTGACAATGTTTAGTAGCTATGTTTCACTATTTGTATATCAGTTATAACAATGTACCATCCACATATGAAAAGGTATTAAATGGGAGGGGAGGAAAGGGAGACGATGAGAGTATATGAGAGTATATGAGGTTATATGAGAGGTATATGAGATTCTCATATATGAGGATATATGAGAGTCTCCTGTATTCTGTGTGTGACTTTGCTGTGACCTAAAACTTCTTTGAAAACAAAATGAAAAATAGTGAGACACTGTGGAAGAGAGGGGGAAATTACCATGGTACAGACTTGACACCAGATATTGCAGTGATGAAAAGCAAAAGGTCAAAAACAAATTTATATATTTTTCACTTTTTTAATATCCCAATCTTTTAATTTTATTTTATTAAGTTTTTAAAAAATGTTTATGTATTTTATCTCTAACATTTAAACTTATTATTACTTCATTTTCCTATTAATTGTATTCAGCTATGGTAATGGCTTCATCTTTGAAGAAGTTTTGGATCACAGTAGTTTTACAACTGGGTTAAGGGAGGATTATTGCTGTGGGGTATCAGGGATGAGATATGCATGAGAGGAAGTTCACCTGAGCATAACTATAAGGTATATAAAATTGTTCAAATATTCCCTGGGCATTGTCACAGTGTGTCAAGAATCACTCAATAAATGAGAGAATACTGAATTTCTATCCTACAGATCTCTGCCACATTCTCTAAGGGAGCAGCAACAGTCCCCCAAGTGCAGGCGCAGTGACTGGTGAAGAAGGATGATCCACTGATGGGCCCTTGATATTGATGACTAGCCTTATGAGTCTTTGCTCTTGAAATTGAAACTTAGCCTATTGTTATGGGGTGCCTAAGAGTTGCCTCCTGAGATCCCCCTTGTTGCTCAAATGTGGCCTCTCTCTAAGCCAAACTCAGCATATGAATGCATGAGCTTCCTCCCAATGTGGGACATGACTCCCAGGGATGAGCCTCCCTAGCACAAAGGAATTGCTACCAAGCACCAACTGGCAATGCAACTGGAAAAGGACCTTGAATAAAAGGGGGAAATGGTAAAGAAAAATGAGTTTTTATGGCAAGAATCTTCAAAATGTGTTGGCAGGTCTTCCCAGAGGTAATGCTTAAGCACATCTCAGTACAATCTCATAGAATTCCAAAGTCGATATCACCCCAAATAGTGGGGCTCCTGAAGGCTTTGGAGATAGCCAGGTCCTGTGTCAGGGTGGATAGCTCTGGAGTTTGGTGCCTGGCACATGGGCCCTATTTTGGAGTTTGTGCTCCTGAGAGTGACAGAGTTGGACTCAACTATGTCTTCCTCGTACAGGGCTCATCTGTCCTTTCTATTCAAACCTATACTTGGTGCTGGAGTTTGTAGGTGTACATCCAGAGACTCGAGTTTTTGGGCTGTCCATGTGCCAGCTGTGCCCAGAACCTCGGTGGAATAGCAATTCCTACTCTACAGCTCATTGGACCCACTCAGGACAACTGGAGGGGAGAACATGATGGACAATTGCCATCCCAGGGAAAGAAGAGGGTCTGCAGCTGTAGGGAGGATAATCCCATCCATCTTCCCCATGGGATATAAGCCCACTATCAATTGGAGATGGAGTAGACATCACCATCCCAGACTCCTTAGGATGGGGGAAGAGCTATGGACTACAGTGGACTTCTATAGGCATATTGTGATTCAAGCAATGGAAAAAGTTACCACATGGATGTGGAGCCAGTGGCCACTAGAGTCTCTGGGGGCAGGGAGAGGGAAAAGCAGTTGTAAAACAGGGGACTTTTTGGGACTAGTGAATTGTCCTGAGTGACATTGCAATGACAGATATAAGCCAATTTATATCATCATGTAACATGCAGAACTGTGTGGGAGAGAGTGTGGTCTACAATGTGAACTATGGTCCATGCTTAATGTCAAAGGCCTATGATGTGTTTATCAATTGCAATGAATGTGCCACCCTAATTAAGTATGTTTATGTGGGAGTTTGTTGGAGGTATTGGAGGTGGGGCATTTGGGAATCCCTATATTTTGTGTAACAGTTATGTAATTTAAGTTTCTTTTTAAAAAAAGAAATGGATGCACAAATATGTAACCCTTAATTATTGAGAATGTTGAAAAACAAATCCATAAGTACATAATATTTTTAATGAATAGCACTAAAACAATTTCATATTTATATCAGAAGAAAAATAAAAATTAACTAAATATGCTTACCTCAGACTACATAAAGAAATCAATTCCAAATGGATTGTGGATTTAAATATGGAAACTTTAAGATATTTTCATAAAAAATTTGTATGTTATTGGAATAGGAAATATTTCTTTAAAAAACGTTTTTAAAAAAGAGAATATGAACAAATTGGATCACATTTAAAAATGATTTAAAAAATGAATTGAAAGTTCTCCCTACCCTCAATGAAGTGGCCACCCATTGAGGTAAAGTGACTGGGGAGCAGGGACTGATTACTATGATGGACAGTTGCTTTGTCCTAAACCTTTCATTTTACTCAGCTTCAAATCTGTTTCTCCAGCTCTGGTCCATTCAGAACCACTCTCAGTTCCCTTTGCCTCTGAGTCCTCATACAAGTTGTTCCCTCGGACTAGAAGGCTTTCTCTTCCCTCCCCTCCCCTGGCTCATCCTGCCTCAGAGACATATGGAGTTTTAAAGAGTTAAACTCCTGCATTTGGGCCCAGCTCCTCTCCTTTCATGTCATGTGATCATAGGCATTTCAGCTGAACCTTCTATGCTTTAATTTCCTTATTTGTAAAATAAGGAGTACTCTATCAATTGCATAGTGTTGCAGGTTGGATGAAATAGGCTAATACATGTGAACAGAGAAAACAGTGAGTGGGTGCTACAGAATAAGAACATGTGAATTTCTGCTGCTATATTTATACCTAGGTCACAACTTACTGAGCATGTCATAACTAGGTGATTTTCTTACTTAATGTTTTTAGAGCACCCAATTATCCCCCATTGTGGCACTAATCATTGTTTATGGGAGATTTTTAGTCACAAATCTGTCTCCTCCAAATAGACTGCAGCAACTTGGGGGAAACACCAGGCTAACTCATCTTTGCAGCTCCAGAAAATATGACAATGTCTGACACACAGTGGGTACTTGACCACATTTGTTAATTCAACAAATGTATGGTGACTCCTCCAATGTACATATCCATCATATATATATCCAGTAAAATGGGATTGTGTGATCTGGTTTCTAGAAGTGCCATCACTCAATAGTGGAAACTGGCCACTGTTATTTCATCTACTGACCCTGAATCTCAGTTATTGTTATTGTGAATGTCCTTAGTTCTTTCATGTACTTCCCCTTGGGACCTCAGGAACAGGCTTATGACTTCCCTCAATGTAAAAAGACTGAGCTCAGGACCTCTGAGATTACCTGTCTGGCACATTTAGGAGTGCACTCAGATAAAAATCCATTGTTCTCTGCTTGAGTCAAGTCTCCATATTTATACTGAAACCTACCTGCTTACATGACAGTGGATCACAGATACATGAGAAAGTCCAGTTGAGTGCAGCTGAGCCTGTGCCAGACCAGAAGACCCTCAAATTGCCAATCTGAAGAGTTGTGAGTGCAGTGAATGTTGTTTTAAACCTCCACATTTGGGGTTCATTTGCCTTACAGCAAATGTTAATTAAAACAATTTTTGACTTGGCCTTGTTTTTCTTCAAACTTTGAGAGAACTTCTAGTCATTTCATTTTCAAGAGCATCTGGCATAGCATGTGACATGTAGACCTTTTACAGTAAATCTTTGTTCAATGAATGGATCAATTAAAGATAGGTATTTATAAGTGTGAATCTGTGCATAAATTTATATGTGCTATAAGAAGTTTTTCATGATATTTCTTTAAGAGATGAAACTCCATGTTGTAGGTGCCTGCTTACCAAATGGTAGAAAACTAAAAATTACTTCTTCTTAGAGTACCTGCCCATTGCCTATGGTTCTGCAATTTTCTCCAGGATATAATTATTTACCAAGGCATTTTAGAAGCGGTTTAACATACCACTTTTCCTGAAGCATTGGCTATGCTGTTTCCATGCCCTATCTGAGCACAGACAGCTTGACAAGGCTGGGAACACAATTAGCAAATTTGTCTCCCTAGGTCCACCATTTCCCTCTGAATTGTTGCCACCTACTCCAGGGAAGTATCAATACACAGGGCCCTGCCCCTTCCCAATGACTAGAACTCTCTTTTCCCATTCCAACCCAGCTTCCCTTCAGTCTCCAGTTCACTCATTGTGAGTACTTCAATGAGCTGATTATAAAACAAACCTGAAGAGCCATACACATTTGGCAGCTTTTGCTTTGCAAAGCCCAACTCCTTCCTTGAATTAGGTAGCGAAGGAAGAAAAATAGAGGAAAATTTTCCATTCAGTTTGTTTTAATAAATTATCTTGCCATACATTTTCATGAGGCCATGCAGAAAAAATTCCATTGGTTTTCTTAAAAGTTGCAAGATGAAAGAGGTTTCAGTACTGTCACAATCTACAGGGATGGATGCAAAGAGCAGATGAGAAGAGGAATAACTCCCCATACAGTCCTTGTGATGTCTCCACTCTCACAGTTCCCTTGGAATTCACAGAAAATACTAGGGAGTTCCTCACACCTCCACAGCAAGCATCGTTCATGTTCCTACAAGCAGAAAGTGATTTGTGTCCTATTGTCTGCTGCAAAATTATATCCAAAACTGAAAACCAACAAGGAGGTGGATAAAAAATCAACAAAATGAAACAAATGAAATCGTGTTTTTCATGTATATATATAAAATGATCTCCCAGAGTATTTTCAAAGATTTTAGTTATACAACTGCCACAGTAAAGAAAGGACCTTTAGTGAGGGAGACACGTGGGATGCTGCTAAAATAAAATGCATCCCTCCTGATATAATATTATAGTGTGATATTTTGCTTGTTTATCATCTGCCTGCTCCAAATAATAATGTTCTGTGAAGATAACATCTTGTCTGTCTGTCAGGATATGTACTAGTACTTACCAATAACACAAAAATATTTGTTGAATGAATGAATTATGTAATTAATTAATATTTGGGGGATTATTAACTTTGCACAGCTTCTTTATTCATTTCTTCTGTGAAAACAGAAATAAATAAATTGTCACTATTCCAGATACAATTTAGAATCAATTAAAATGATAAAAGAAGGAGTAGGTCTAGTTCAGTTGTTGAGTGCCTGCTTCCCATGTATGAGGTCTTGGGTTCAGTAACTAGTACATCCTAAAATAAAAATTAAAAAAAAGAGAGAGAGGAAAAAAAAGAGCTTGAACAGTGAGGTTATAGAAAAAATAAGATTTTGCATAAATCAAATGTGCTAACCTTATCTTTACATTGGAGAAAGAGAGCTCTATTTCTGCAACTCACACAGGATTTCATAGACAGCCAAAGTGGACACTACTCCAAACAATGGGACTCCTGAGGGCTCCAGGTCCTGCAGTCATGGTGGATAGCTCTGTCATTTGGTGCCCTGCCAGAGGGCCCTACTTCATATTTTGTGCCCACCAAATGTGACAGAGTTGGACTCAGATGTGACTTCTCTAAACATGCCTCTTCTGCCCTTTTGTTTGAACTTATAGTCGATGCTGGATTTGGTAGGTGTACGTGCATGAGACTTGAATCTCTGGGTTTTCCATGTGCTGGCTGTACCCTGAGCCTGAGAGGAGTTGCAGCACCTACTCTCCAGTTCATTGGTTTCACCCTGGACAAGTAACAAGGAGGTGAAGATGGATAACTACCATACCAAAGAACCAAGAGAGTCTACAACTGCAAGCAAGAAAGTCCCATCCATCAGCACTAATGGATCACAGACTCCTCTCAATTAGAGGCAGAGTGTACATCATGGTCCCAGAATCCTCAGGACTGGGGAATCAACTATGGACTAAAATAGAATTACTGGTATTCTACTATAGCCTTATTGTGATTCCATCAACGGAAGAAACTATATCATTGATGTGGAGGCAGTGGCCACTGGAAGTTCTGAGGGCAGGGAGAAGGAAAAACAGGTGTAATATGGGGACTTCTTTGAGACTTGGGAATTGTCCTGATTGACAATGTAATGACAGATACAGGCCATTATATATCTTGCCATAAGGCACAGAATTGGGAGGGAGAGAGTATAAACTACAATGTAAACTTAATCCATGTTTTGTGACAATGCTCCAAAATGTGTTCATAAATTGCAATGAATGTACCACACTAATGAGGGAATGTTGTTAATGTGGGAAAATGTGAGACGTATGGGGAACAAGGCATATGGGAATCCCCTATATTTTTTATATAACACTTATGTAACTTAAATATCTTTAAAGAAATAGGTGTAATATATTGACATTTTGGGGACATCGGTGATGAAAACTTTTGATAATGGTAGATGGTGATGTTAGTAAGACACTGTAAAAGCAATAAATAGCACTAAATTGTAAATTTATAGTTAAAATAGCAATTTTTATGGTACATATATGTTACCACAAGGAAAAAAAGGAAGAAACTAACATGATTAAATATAAAATAAGTGACCTGGAATATAAATAGTGTATAAATTAGAGGAAGTGAATGTTGAGCCTCATTAAATGAGATAATTTATGTAACAAATGGAACAATGTAAGCACTTTTACATATAATACTATTGCAGTTCATTATGGAATTGGGATATAACCTGGCTCATGAAGCAATGGAGGGTCTGTTCATGCATTCATTCATTCATTATTCCAAAAGAATTCTGAGTGTATTTGAAAAGTACTTTTCAAGCACTGTACTAGAATCTGGAGGGGAAATTTAGTCAAGACAGTTCAGGTGCCAGCCCTTAGGAAACTTGGGGTAAAGGCAGACCAATAAACAAATGACTGGATAAAATAAATACAGGCTATTATCAATGCTGGGTAGGAATTAAAAAGCCTTTTATAATCACTAATAATAAGATGTGGATCTACTTTACAGAGAGCCACTTTAATCTGAGTCATCACATGACATTCAGACTGAGCCCTGAAGGATGAAAAGGATCCAGCCATGCAAAGTATGAAGGAGAAGGCACTCCAGGCAGTAGTTGCAGCAAGGGCAATGCCATGAGGTGGAAAAAGAACTTTGAAGAAACAAAACTTAGGAATATTACTGATCATTGAACAATATACAAGCTTAAGAAAATTTTACTGGGCCATTTGTGGTGGATATGTTCTGTGCCTGCCACTTGACTTCTTGCCTCCTCAAAAATCTTGCTCCATCCACTGTGATGTCACCTAGTCCATTTTTCTGGCTTCCCTTTGGCACATAAACATGGTCTCCACACTATATCTCATCCAACACTAAGTAAACAGCCTCTTTGAAGCCATGTGATTCTCTAAAACTCATCTCTCACTCTACTTTCAGAGTTAAGCTTCTTGGAAAAGTCAAGCAGATCCCCTGTCCCTATATTCCAGTCTGTCATTTAAATAATCATTTGGCTCACCATGATCTAAGCCAACCACCTTAGCCAACCACTCCACTGAAATTGCTCTCCTAAAGTTATCAGTTACATGAATTCTCAAAATATAATGGAGACATTTTCCTTTTGTCATTCCTGTTCTTATTTTTCCCTGATTTTCCAGGGTTTTATAGTGATTTAATAATATTCTCCAACCTACTTGATCCTACTTGATGTCATCCTTTCTACTATCCCTCCTAACTCTGTTTTTATTCTTTCTTAGCTAGCTCTATCTCGATTTATCCCTTATATGTTGCTGTTCCAAAAAGTTCAAGCTCCTACCCATTACCCTGCCCTCTCTATGAATGACTTCATCCTAAACTATGGTTTAAACTCAGTCTATCAATGAGTCACATTTAGTCCACAACACTCTTGAGCTCCACATGTGAATTTCCAACTGGAATATCATGGCTACCTCAAATTAAACCACTTTCCCCAAATTTCTGCCCCTCTCTTTTTCATCAGAAGGAATGTTTCCACTATCTGCCTATCGCTTAAGCCAGAAACCTGGAAGATTTCCTTGACACCTCCCTTTCACCCTTAGATATAATTAGTAATGGAGACCTGTCAATTCTCCTCCCTAAATATATTTTCTTAATTTAACCCTGTTTATTTTTCCTGTTTCCCTAGTCTTAGCCAAGGTTTTCATTGCTTGTATCCTGGATAACTGACACCACCTTCCAACTGGTTCCTTTTCTTTTAGACTCTCATCCTTCAAATTTATACTCTACGCTGCTTCCAAGATGATCTTTATAGAATGCAAATTTGTCAATATTATCCCGTAAGAAATTGTAATCTAATAATTACAATATGCATCTTATTTTATCAAAATCAACTTCAGTTTCATGTTTATTTAACGCAAGGAAAATTACAAACTTTTCTTCAATATATCTCCATTTCCTCCTCCTCACTTTTTTGCTCTTGTCATATATTATAAAATACTTTAATACAATGTTGTAATTATTGATCTGTAGAATCTCACATATTTTAAAGAAAATAATATGAAAATGTGTAAGCAAATAATTTACTATTTTAACTGACATTATTATTATTATTATTTGATACTCTACCTTTCTTCCTAAATATTTGAGTCAAAGTCTGGAGTAATTTTTTTTGAACCTGAATAACATCCCTTAATATTTCCTGTAAGGAATGTATGCTACCAACAAATTCTCTCAGTCTTTGTTATCTGGAATTTCCTTTTTGAAGGATAGCTTTGCTGGATATACAGCCCTTGCCAAGACTTTTCTTTCAGGACTTTGCATATATCAGCCCACTTCTCTGTGGCATCTTGCCATTAATCATATTCATGCTTCCTTTATTGTGAGGAATTCTTTTCCCTTATTGTTATTATTTTTTATTTTTATTACTTTTTAGTTTTTAAAAGATACTTAGATTGCATAAATGTTACATAAAAAATATAAGGGATTCCCATGTCCCATTCCCTACCCCTCAGACATTTTCCCACATTAGCAACGTCCTACATTAGTGTGGTACATTTGTTACAATGTGTTCAGTGCTTAGTAGTAGTCCCTCAGTGCGTGGGAGGCTCATCCCTAGGGATCATGTCCCACACAGGGGGGAAGATAATGTATTTATATGTTGCGTTTGGCTTAGAGAGAGGCCACATTTGAGCAACAAGGAGGCTCCCAGGAGGCAACTATTAGGCATACTATAATTCTAGGCTAAGTTTCCATTTCAAGAGTAAAGGTTCATAAGCACAGTTATCAATATCAAGAGCACATCAATGATCCATCCTCCCTCACTAGTCATTTCCCCTGTACTCAGGGGATTCTCTTTTTTTTTTTTTTGCACCATGCATATTTGCTAAAATTATTTCTTTTGTTAGTTTTGTATTGTTTATATTTTCTTTTTTTATATAATATTTTTTTTTTTACAAGATACTTAGATTACATAAATGTTACACAAAAAATATTGGGATTCCTGTATGCACCGCTTCCCACACCTCCCACACCCTCCCACATAAACATCCTTCAGTAGTGTGGCACATTCATTGCAATTGTTAAATGCATCCTGGGGCTTTGCCATTAAGCATGAGCCATAGTTCACATTGTAGTCTACACTCTGTCCCACACAGTTCCGCATGTTATGTGATAATATAAAATGGCCTATATCTGTCATTGCAATGTCATTCAGGATGATTCCCAAGTCCCCCCCCCCCAAAAAAAAACCTGTTTTAAAACTGTTTTTCCCCCTCCCTGACCCCAGAGCCTCCAGTGGCCACTGGCTCCACACCAATGTTGCAATTACTTCCATTGCTAGAAACACAATATATCTAAATCAGAATACCACTAAGTCCACTCTAGTCCATAGTTCTTTCCCCAATTCTGAGGAGTCTGGGATGGTGATATCCACTCCACCTCTAATTGAGAGGGGGCTTATATCCCATTGGGAAGATAGATGGGATTATCTTGCTTGCAGTTGCAGACTCTCTCTGTTCCTTGGGATGGTCATTGTACATGGCCATCTCCTCATTAGTTGTCCTTGGTGAGTCCAATGAGCAGTAGAGTAGGTGTTGCAACTCCACTGAGGTTCCAGGCACAGCTGGCACAAGGGAAGCCCAAAGACGCCAGTCTCTTGGACGTACAACTACAAACTCTAGCACCAAGTATAGGTTTAAATAGAAGGCACAGATGAGCCATGTGTAGGGAAAACATAATTGGGTCCAACTCTGTCACTCTCAGGAGCACAAACACCAAAGTAGGGCCCACTGGCAAGGCACCAAATTCCAGAGCTATCTGCCCTGACCATAGGACTGGGTGTCTCCAGAGCCCTCAGGAGCCCCTTTATTTGGGGTAGTATTCACTTTCACAGTCTATGAGATCCTGCTGAGATGTGCATAAGCATTATCTGTGGGATGACTTCCTGACTCACTTTGAAATCTCTTAGCCATATAAACTCATTTGTCTTTACCCTGTCCCCCTTTTATTCAAGGTCTTTTTACAGTTGCATTATTAGTTGGTGCTTGGTAGGAATCTTTTGGTGCCAGGGAGACTCATTTGTGGAAGTCATGTCCCATTTTGGGGGGAGGTAATGCATTTATATGCTGAGTTTGGCTTAGAGAGAGGCCACATTTGAGCAACAAGGAGGCTCTCAGGAGGCAAATCTTAGGCACCCCACAACACTAGGCTTAGTTTCAATTTCAAGAGCAAAGGCTCATATGCGTAGTCATCAATATCAAGGACCCATTATTGGATCATCCTCCTTCACCAGTCATTGCCCCTGCATGTGGAGAACTGTTGCTGCTCCCTTAGAGAATGTGGCAGAGATCTCCAGGATAGGAATTCAATATTCTCTCAGCTTTTGTGTGAGTCTCCACCCACTATGACAATGCCCTGTGAACATTTGAACAATTTTATATACCCTATATGTATGCCCAGATGAATTTCCTCCCATGTATTCCCCATCACTGACACCCCACATGAATGATCCTCCCCTGCCCCAGATGTAACCATTCTGTGATCCAAAGCCTCTTCAAAAATGAAGCCATTAAAATAGCCATATACAATTAATAGGAAAAGGAAATAAGTTTAAATATAAGAAATAAAATACATAAAATTTTAAAAAAATAAAAATTAAATTAAAAGATTGGAATATAAAAAATAATGAAAAATATTTTTTTAAAGTTTTCGATATTTTGCCTTTCATCACAGTAATATCTTGTGTCCTGTCTGTACAGTGGCATTTTCTTTCATTTATTCCCCAGTGTCTTACTAGTTTTCACTTTGTTTTTAAAGAAGTTTTAGGTCACAGGAAAGCCACATACAGTATACAGGTTTCTCATATACTCAACATCCTCCCCTTTTCCTCCTCACATTAATACATTTTTATATGTGGATAGTACCTTTGTTATAACTGATATACAAATAGTGATACATAGCTACTAAACATGGTCAATGGTTTACATTATGGTTTACTTTTTAGACCGTACACTTTTATAAATTTTGATGATATTTAACATGACCTTTGTCCATCATTGTAAGATCATGTAGAATACTTACTTTGCCCTCTAAATAACCCCTGTTCAATCTATTCCATTCCTCCTTCCCCCTCCCCTTGGGGCCCATGGCAAACCCCTGGCTTCACTCCTTGGATGACTAGATTGATAATTACATGCAACATCATTGAGGTCTTGACAAACTGGTTTGTCCTCCCCTCTTAGGAACTACCCATGCTCTTGACAGACTCTCACCTGTTTGTGAACAAATCAGTCCTCCTGTGGATGGGAGTCCAATACCTTCCTGCTCATATTGTGTGTGTCCACCAACTGTTACAACATATTATGACAAAATGCTCACTCACACACTCTCAGGGGATTCTTGGTGTTCCACTAAAGAATGTGGCAGATCTCCCCAGGATGGGATCTCAAAATTCCTTCATTCATTGTGTGAATCTCACCCCACTGTGACAATGCCATATGAACTTTTGAACACGTATGCCTCATATGTATCCCCAGGTGAGCTTCCTCCTATGTATCCACTATCACTGACACCCCATAACAATGATCCTCCCCAGCCACATTTGTAACCTTTCTGTGATCCAAAATTTATTCAAAAATGAAGCCAATAAAAGAGCCAAACATAACCAATAAGAAAATGAAATGATAATGATAGTTTAGAAATAAGAAATAAAATACAAAATTTTTAATAAAAAATTAGGGATAATAGGAAATAATGAAAAAATATTTTAAATTATTTTTGACATTTTGCCTTTCATCACTGTAAGACCCGTTGTCTTATGTGTACAGTGATATTTTCTTCCGTTTTTCGCCCGTGTTTTACTTTTATCACTTTGTCTTCAAAGAAGTTTTAGGTTACAGAAAATTCACATACCAAATACAGGTGACTCCCATATACCCAACATCAACCCCCTTTTACCCTTTCCTCTATTAATAACATTTTATATGTGTATGGTATGTTTGTTACAACTGATTTTCAAATATTGAAACACAGCTATTAACCATAGACAATGGCTTAGTTAATGGTTTACATTTTGGACCGTACACTTTTATAAATTTTGATGTAATTTAACATGGTCTCTATCCATCACAGCAAGACCATGTAGAACATTACCATTTCCCCCAATGCCCCCTGTTCCATCTATTCTATTCCTCCCTCACCTCCTCATGGGACCCATGGCAAATACCAGGCTTCACTCCTTGAAGGGCAGGATTCATAATTACTGGCAACAGCACTGAGTGCTTGACACATTGGTCTGTCCTCCCTTACTAGGCACTGCTCTTGTTCTCAAGAGATTCTCACCTTTCTATTTTACAACCTACTGGGCCTCCTCAGGATGGAAATCCACCAACTTACTGCTCATTATGTGATTCTCCATCCACTGATATAACACACTCTGGCTAGATGAATACACACACTCCCTAGAAAACTGCCCCAGGTGCACACTGTCCTGAATGACCCCCACATGCAACACCCCAGAGCAGCAAACCTCACTTACTATACTGCCTACAGAGAATTCCCAATGTTGTAGCTTCAACCATGTACCTGCCAAACTGGTGTTGACCTGCTTCCTCCCCCCACCCTCCCCCCAGTTC
>JAQZBX010046261.1:0-20837 GCA_029593785.1 Cabassous unicinctus | reverse complement strand
ACTGGCCTTTATATGCTGCCTTGCTGAGAATCTTTGAAATATTCTGTGACAATCTTTAAACACTTAAAATAAAATGGGAGAGCACATTATATGCCCCATTGGAAGTTACTTAAGATCTGCCTTAATTTCACAGCCTCTAAAAAGCCTTATCTAACCAGATAAGAAATGGAACAGAGCAAGGGATTTCTTTTTTCTTGTTCCCTCAGTGTTTTATGTCTGTATAGATCATGTCTATCCACCTCAATGCCGACCTCCTTAAGGATACAGGCTATATCATGAACATTACACAGCTCTCTCTCTCAGAGCTTTTTCCAATGCTATAACAAATTATACTAGCTATGAAATTTTGTTACACTGAATTAATTTAAAAATATTATTTCTTATAACAAAAGATAGTGACAAATTTTGCAGATTTTTTTCACTCATAATTCATGCATTCTTTCAACCAATATTTATTATGACCCTTCTATATGAGAAGGCCTTGATTTAAAAAGCAATTGCCATTGTTCCATAAACTTTCAAAATGTACATAAAATAGGCCAAATAAATACCAAATTCAGTATCCTGTTAAACATTATTATCCATTTACAATATCTATTACCCTTTTAAAATTTCAATGCCTAAGTCTTCTATAATCAATTGCAATTACATGAATACACAATAACTTTTTTTATTAAATCTGAGTTTAAATATTTGTTGTACAGCCTTAATTTTAAATCTGACCCTCTTTTGAATGGAATGCTTTTATGAAATTTAATAAAACATGAAGGTCATAAAATGTATTAAACTATTGTACTTTCCATTTTTAATTCTGAACAGGCAAGATTCAAAGAAGAGAGCAGTCTGCTTTCTTACAGCAAATTGGAAGAGAGGAGGATGTCTTTTCTTCAGGACCCTCACCTTCAGGATGATTTCTTTCAATGTGGATGAGGAAGACAGAGTAGAAAAAGACAAGGGCATACACCAGATGACCTTGCCAGGACCTTCAAGCCTGAAGAGTCCATAATACATTCTCTTCTTGTACAAATGTGTCCACAGAAATTTTAACAAATCATGAGATCCCAGATGCTTGTGGTTAAAAGATCATCAACAATCATATGAAAGGTTTATAAGAAACAAATACTACAACTAGAGCAAGACGATCTCATCAGAGTAGGGCTGGCCTGTTTTTGAGATGCTGGATTTGAGGGAGGGGCCCTGAAGAGAAAAGAATTATTGGTTTTAACCTTCACACTACTGTCTATTCATTCCTTACTGTCCTTTTTAGCTGATTGTTTATGGTACCAGGGCACTTGGTAGACATTTCATAAGTTCTAGTTGAAGGAACAGATATGCAGTCCTCTGCCTCATTTTCTAATGAATATGATTCAAGTCTAAATGTCCCTGACAATAATTTTGGTCACTTGAAAACAGGTTTTTTTCCCCCTAACATCTTGCAAAAAAGTTCACTGAATAGCTTATTTCTCACACTTTGGTCCTGACCCAAATTAAAGTTGCTGATGTTCTACAAAATGGCTTGGAAACATCCCCAGAAAAAGAAACACTCCACCCTCCCTGTTCCCAGCCTCCAAGCCAACTGCAAAAAGGGCAAGGAACATGGTCTCCTTTCTGGAGACACTACTGCTCTAGAATGTTCTCCACTCATACCACTTGAAGTATGATGAGGGGAGAAGAAGGGCACAACACTTTCTTTTAGGCAACATTCAGCTTCCCACAGTTGACTGGCAATGCCTTCTTTACTTTGGCTTGGGTTCTTGAAGACAGAAGAACAGAGGGAAAATTAAGGGAAAATTATTAACATGTGTTTCTTCTCAATAGATTGCATTGATCATTTATGATGTGACAGACACTGTTCGATGGGATGTAAAGATAAGTACTGTCACTGACTTGAAGGCATTACTTACCATCTGGAAGAGAATTCTGTTGGATAACTTCCATTTGCCCCTCCTGATTAACCATCCATCCTCCTTATGCTGCAGAAGGCTGAATGGTACGGACTATATCTATTGACTCCCATGCTCTCCACCTTCTGGTTGATTCAGTCAGTGGGGAACCTTGCAAAGAGAGTGCACTGAGAGTGAAAAGAACTTTGGGGATTGTTTATTCCCCTGGATTCCTCCTTGCTTGGTCACCTAGGATGGCTGGTTCCCTCAACTTCCAATCCTGGATCCCATCAGTGGTGCTGTGAGTATCGTCTCTTCTCATGTGTCTGTAACCATTCCCTTCCCTTTGCCCCTTCAGGCTCAGAGGTTATAATAGCACGTCTGTCACTAGATCCAGAATATTACACTCTCTTTAGTAGTTCACTACACCCTGGTTACACCTTTGGAAATAGTTCTTTTATTAAACTATCTTCAAATTATCTAATTTGTTGTGCCATCGGTGACATATATACAGGCTTTTGCTTATTTGCTATGTGACCCTGGACAAGTTATCTAATCTCTCTAGGTCTTGCCTTTTTTATATATAAAATGGAAATAATAATATCTATCTTGTATCTCTTTTTTGAGGAATAGACAGGTATACAAGATATCTGGCATATAGTAACACCCAGTTGCTTCATTCAGACATTGAACTTACTCATATTCCAAATATGTACTTGGCAAAATCAGAGCGAAAAAGACCAACATGAAGTTATATAATATGGTGAGTCTGTAGTCCTTTCCTCTTAATGAGTGTTTGTCCCAAGATTGTCTCAGTTTTCAGTCAAGGAATAGCTCTCTGGTGGAAAAATTGGCTTTGTTGAACTTAATGAAAAGGGATTTTCTAAGGGATTTCAAGACAATTCTTATTTTAAACCACGTTTGCTGGCTTTAGAAAACACTTCTCAGGTAGGATGGCTTTCCAGTGTAAGGGAGCTATTGCTCTGCCATTGCCTGTTTACGTGGTGGATTCTACCACCAGACTCTTGACTTCATGAGGACAGAAGCTGTCCCTTATTGGTCCTTATGGATCCAATATACTAGCACAAAGCCTTGCACACAATAGATAATAAATATCTGCTGAACAAATGAGTAAACAAATGAAAGAACAGAGCCAGATCACAAAATGCTTTTCACAATAATCACAATGCCTAGGGAACATTTCTTCTCTCTCTCTCTCTCTCTCTCTCTCTCTCTCTCTCTCTCTCTCTCTCTCTCTCTCTCTCTCTCTCTCCCTCCCTCCTTCTCTTTCCCCATAATTTGCTAGCCTTTCATAATTCTTACTTTATTATTTTTAAACTGAAGACGTTACTCCACTATTGCTTGCTTTGTTTTTAACTTCATCTGAGAAGCCTCAGACTGGCTAATGCAGTGGCACAACCAAGGTGATGAGAAAAGCTAGCAAAGGAACTCTGGGTCCAACCCACATTTCCTCATTTTCTTTGACAGTGACAAATACTTTATTGAGGTGTTTGCAGTTCTACAATCACTTGCAGAGGCATCTTTCTTAGAATGGAATGGTTTGAATATCAATCCCTAACCTGGAACATATCCCTTTCAATTCTTTTAGGCTTTCTAGTGTTATCTCTTAAGGAGGCAAACAGCTCTAAAGTGCCTACAGTTTACAATAACAATAACAAGAAAAGCTTGACAGAAGAGATTTTTAATTTACTTTCTTCATTTATTTACAGTGTTCTCCCCCTCCTTATGCTTGTGGCTAGCTGACTGCCATGCTATATAGTAGCCAAGTGGTAAGCTGTCACTTTTAAGTGACCATGATTAAAGTGATAATTCTGCTCTGAAAATGGGTAATTGGGGCAATCTACTTGGTCTTTCAGTGACCTCAGGACTTGGGGACGGTTAGGCTCACACATCAACTTGGCTAGGTAATGGTGCCCAGTTGTTTGGTCAAGCAAGCACTGGCCAAATTGTACTGTGAGGACATTTGATGGACTTAAATCATCTGTGAGTTGATTGCATCTATGGCTGATTACATCTACAATCAACTGAGGAGATTGCCTTCAGCAATGAGAGACATCTCATCCAATCATTTGAATGCCTTAAAAGGAGAAGTGATTTCAGCACTCAAAAGAGAGAATTCCCATCTCTACATCAGACAGCCAACTTCTCCTGGGGAACTCATTGAGGACCTTCATCAGAGTTCCTGGCTTGCAGCCTGTCCTATGGAATTTGGACTCATGCACCCCCAAGGTCACAAGAGACAATTATATAAAATCTCATAATATTTAGAGATATCTCCTGTCAGTTCCATTTCCCTAGAGAACCCTGACTAATACAGGGGCATAGGTCTTTGAATAAGTGAGTCCTTTGTCCTCTTTATTTAATTTCATATGACTTTCATCTATCCAGAAAATTAAACCACTTGTGATAGTTTGAAGTTCTTTTTTGAATCCTAAAAAGATTATATTCTTAAACTAATCTATTCCTGTGGGTGTGACACACTTTGATTGCATTAGATTCACTTTAGATTACTTGATTAGATTGATTTTGATTGGACTACATCAGTGAGGTGTGGCTCACGTTAAGTCTCTGCCTTCTTGCTGGGTCTTATATAAACAGAGCGCCAAGAAAGAGGTACACACAAAGAAAGGAAGCTGCCATATTGATCCTGCCATTGAGAGAGAGGACTACAGGAAAACAGAGAAGCCCCAGGAGGCTGAAAGAGGTTCTGGAGTCTGCAACCAGCAGATCACACAGGTAGGGAAAGAGGCCCCTAAGGGGCTAGGTCCAGGGAGCAGCTCAAGGCTGAGGAGATGAGCCCTGCCGTATGACTGATCACCACGTGGCAGGACAAGATCAACAGTAGCTGACCTGGGTGAGAGAGCATCTCTGATTATGCCTTGTTTTGGACATTTCATGGCCTCTGAACTGTAAGCTTTTACTCCAAATAAATTCCCTTTATAAAAGCCAACACACTCACTTGCAGATGCCCCTACAAGTGAATGTAGAACTGCAGCAAACTAACACACCACTTTATCTAGAAAATTAAATCACCTTTAGTATTTAAATCACCTTAACAAGTTGAATTTCTGGCTGACATGTCATTTATTCATTTCATTCATTCATTCAACAAATATTAATTGAATTCTACTATGTGCGAGGTTCTGTTTTAGGTACTGGGGATACAGCAGTGAAGAAAACAAAGTCCCTGCCTTCGTGGAGTTTACTATCTAGGAAAACAAGATAAAAAAATGAAAATCATATAATCTATTGGAAGATGTTAAGTGCTATGGTAAAAAATAAGGCAGAAAGGGAAAAGGGACAGCTTAGCAGAGGATTCCTGTTAGAAAAGGCAGCATGGGCAAAGTCCCTGAGGTGGGGCATGCCTGGCATCTTCGTTGCACATCAAGGAGGCAAGTTGGTGTGAGAAGAATGACCAAAAGGGGCTATTATTAAAAGGGGAGGTCAAAGAGGTCATGGAGTTGAATGGTGTAGGACCTCATGGGCCTTTCTAAGGTAATTGGCTTTTACTCTGAATAAAATGAAAAGACATTGGAGGACGTTAAGGAAATTAATGACATGATCTTATTTATGTTTTAACAGAATCATTCTACTGAGGCTAGACTGTGGAGTACAAGGTAATGTAGGGGGAGTTAGACAGTAAATGATCTGGGCAAAAGATGTTGAGATAATAGTGGTTTAGATCAAGCAATAGCAGCACAGGTGGTGAAAAGTGATCATTTGAAACAACAGGATTTACTGATGGATAGAAAGAGGGGTAAGAGAAAATGAGGAGTTGAGGATGACACTGAGCTGTTGGGTCTGAACAGTTGCTCAAGATGGAGATACCTGCAGGGGGAAATGTCAGGAGTTCCATTTTAGACATATCAGGTTCTTTGAGGTGGGTTAAGTTCTGGACTGAGCAAGGAGTCTAGGAAGGGTCATACCCGGCATATGTTGGTGATAGAATCATGTCCACCACAAAAGACATGTTCAGGTTGCAACCCCTGATCTTGTGAGGTGAATCCATTTGCAAATAGGGCCTTTGAAGATGTTGTTAGTTAAGGTGTGCCCAAACTGAATGTCTTAGTCTAATATGGTTGAAATCCTTAAAAGCAAAGGGAATTAAACACAGAAGGAAAAGCTATGGGGAAGAGCCAAAATTTGGATGTCAATGGAGCCTGGCAGAGAAAGGAGGAGACACTGTTATGTACATTGCTATGTGACAGAAAAGTCAAGGAACCTCCAAAGATTGCTAGCCGGCCAGAAGATAACAATCTCGGAGAAGCAAGCCTTCTAGCCTCTGAAGCCATGAGCTAATAAATTCCTGTTGTTAAGCCAACCGATTATATGGTATTTGTTTTAGCAACTGGGAAACTAAAACATTATCCAAACCCTGAATGGCCAGTCATTCAGTCATTCAGTCCATCCATCAACCGATATTTTCTGAAGACCTAATATGTGCCAGGCAGTGTTCTAGAGCTTGTTGCTACAGAAATGCCTAAGACAGACAAAACCTCTTTGCTAAAGGGGGATTTTTGTAGAGGGATACAGAGGGTAAATGCATGCATGGATGGATGGATCGATGGATCGATGGATGGACGGATAGATATACATGAGATCATATCAGAAAGTGATAAGTCCTATGAAGAAAATAAAACAAGGTAAAACAAAAAGTAGGGACCCATTGCAGAAGCTATTATAGCCAGAGTGCCTCAAAAGCTCCCTCCAAGGAAATGCCATATAAACTGAGGTCTGAATGATGAGAAGGAGCCAGCTGTGACAAGATCTGGGAGAAAACATTCTAAGCAGAAAGGACATTGGGTCAAGATTCTGAGCTGATGGTGACGTTGATGTGTTTGGAGGATAGAAGGCAGGTCAGTGAGCTGGAGCATTTTGAACATGAGACAGAATAGCAGGGTAGCTGGGAGGCGAGGTAGGTCCATAGGGAAGCAGAAACGGACCAAGTATATCAGATTCAAGAAAGTCTAAAAACTGAGGCAAAACTAGCTTTTGATGTGAAATCTTTCCCCGTTTCTATTGGATCACTGGATTTTTACAGACTACTGTGTCCTGACCTCCTTCTGGATCTAGCCTTTTATCTCCACTTATTCCTAATAAGGATCCAGACCTTTATTCCCCCAATCTTGGTCAGTAATCCTTTGATTACAAATAGTAAAAGTCCACCCAAACTCATTTAAATTTATAAAGATAAAGATATGGCTCATGGAACCCAATGACCATGGTCATTGTGAATAGCAGAGAACACAGAGGATTGTCAGATTGTTACTTCCTCATCTCTGCTTCCTTTGCTCTCACAGGTGAGCTTCTCTGTTCATGTATCTATTTTCACACGATAAATCAGAGGAGCCTCCAAAGTGACCGCAAGCCTGAGGAGAGACATCGATTGTCGCAGCTTGAGTTAACGCTATAGCCTGGTCCAGTCAGCTGTGGCCAGGCTTGGGGAGCACCTGGTACTTTAGGAAGTGGCTTTAAACCAAGAGGAAATGGCAGGTGGAGGATGACTGGCATTTCTGCTCAAGTCTCTTGTTCCGATGCTGTATTCCTAGAGTACATTGAAGATGATACCAAAGCTCCAACAAGCCAGACAGGCACCTATGAATTTATGTTTATTTAGCAATAAGCCCCTGGCTTGAGAGGCAGGAACTGAAAGGAATAAATCAGAAAAACAGCCTTTGACCAGTGTTAGCTGAGGTAAAGGGAGAGAGTTGGGCAAACTTGCAACCTCACCAAAGTAAGTCTTGAGGGAGACAGCTGTTTTTAATTCATGGCCTTTCAGATAGTCTCTGGTCTTATCCCTAAACTCCTTGTGCACCAGGGTGTTTTCTCGGGAAGGATGCGTCTATCTAGAAACTTGAAGAAAGGGACCATGGTTTATCTTTTATCCCTTAGCACAGTTTCTGGCGTACAGTAGATGTTCATTAATGTTAAATGGCTGGACAGATGGAAGGATGGATGGATGATGAGCCAGACTCACTTGAGGAGTTTGACAACCCTATCATGTCTGCTTGGTTCCTCTGGAGGAGCCAGAGCCTCTTCCTCATCAACACAATCATTTCCCTCTACTAGTCTCTTTCAAGTACCGGGCCCATATATTGGTATTAGGGACTTTGACATTTGTGTTACATGGATAACTGCAAAAGATTAGCAGAAGGATTATACCCACATTAGCCTGAGGCTGGCTAGTTCACAGCTTTTGCAGTAAAACAAAACATCTTGTTCCATGGGTATGAATGCAACTTTGATTTTTAAAATGTGCCTTTCCTCATAGGTGTAGGGAGTTAAATTTTTTGTAAGGAATTCTTGATTTGATTTCTGTTTGGTAATGACCATTAGGCAGGTTTTTGACCTGTGCTAGACTGTTGCTGAGCATTAAGTATAGTATACAAAAGGTCAGGAAGTTGCTAATTAATCCTACAGGAGACTGTGGAGATATATTTGCCATTCTTCCAGTGAGGGCTGTTCAAGAGCCTGTCATGATCATCTGAGGGCACTTGGGCTAATATTTGTGGACATGGTGTAACCGGAGCTCCACAACTGGCAGGGAAACATCAGCCTGCATCCCTGAACAAATCTCCCAGGGAACAACTCTAAATTGGCCAAGTTGCAACGAGCATCTTTTAGCCAGGGTGACCCTCCCACTCCCACCCTTTGAGAAGCATCAACATGGAGCTGAAATCTTTCATTCAGTTCATTCTGTGCAGTGCACCATGTGTACCTCCAACAGCTAAGCTGGCATTTACTAAGGTAATAGAAGAGTGCAGCAGGTAGATGGCTATCATGCACTCTGGGTCATTGAATCCTAACCATTCTCCTGCTTCAGCCTGTTTTCTGCACAGCAGGCCTTGGCTCCAATGACCCTATTTCTCACCGAACCCCTAGAATAACAGCAGTCTCCTTTCCTTGCCTGCCTTGCCTGCCTCTCCTTGGGGGGACATAGCTCCCTGCACTTTTCTTGTTCTAATGGAATAAGCCTCTGGGAGTTGGCCTCCCAAGCCCTTTGGGAGCAAGTGCATCTTGGAGACCTTGAAGAAGACGTGGTGCAGCCATCTACACAGGAAGCAGCAGAGGCATGTACTGTGGTGCTCAATGTAAGTAAATTCAGTTCAGCGAGCATTTTTGGAGTGCCTAGGCTTGTGTCAAAGGAGGGGATGGGTAAAAATCTTTGAGAGCTTACCACCTCCAAACCCCTGGGACTGCAGCTTTACATGGGCCAGCTCATTTCATCCACTACAGAGGCAAGGAATGGAGAGGTTAAGCAATTTGCCTAAGTCACACGGCTAGAAACGGCTTTGAAGCCAGGACTTCCTGCCTGCACCAAAGTCTATGCTCACACCACATTTCCAGTCTGTCTCCTGGTGCTGAAAGCGCACGGGGAAGATGGAAGTGAAATTAACAAATGATGAATTCAATCCAGTTTCATGAAAAGGAACGGGGCAAAGCATTCCAGCAGGAGTCCAAAGAGGCAGTAGGTGAGGTAGGCGGGGACTGCAAGTCAGAGGATACAGTTGAAGGCCCAGTCCTGCAACTCTCTCCCCCTCTACGTGACAGGGCAGAGGTGGCACTGGGCACTCTGCGAGGAGGGGCTCTTTCTTGCACACCCCACCCCCATAAGGTCCAATGCTCCCTGGGCTAGGGATCCACCAATTCTTGCATTTTTCACTTAATACAGCCAGCATTTATTAAATACCTACCATGTGCATTAAATGCATGTCTCATATTTTAAAACCCACGATTTTACATGGATGTGTGAAATGGCATTATATATCAGGTTATTCATTGCAGCATTGTCATAATAACGAAATAGAGAAGTGGATATTTTGTATCTCTTAAAAGAATGAGGAAAAATTCTCTAAGATAATATTGTTAAATGAAAAAGCAATGAGCAGAACATTCGGTATGTAGTCATTTGCTTTTGTGTGTGTATATGTGTTACTCACACACATATACATGCATGTTTGTGAACTCTGTAAGGATATACAAGAGGATACTAACATTTGTTGCCTCCAGGGAGAGGAACTGGGCAATTGAGACACAGGGAGGAGACTTATCACCATACACCAGTGCCTTTCACACTACCTGTAGGGAAGGACTAATATTTCTCTGCCTAGTGCATCACAGACCAGTACCTGATCCTATGTGCTTATTTTTACACAGATTGTTCTGTGTGCTACTTACCACCCAAGTTTGACAATAATTGAACTGGTCTGTTTCCTTACCCTGGACTGAAGTCCACTCATTTCATGCTTAGATATCAAGACAATGTCACCTTGCTGTAAAAGTTTATAAATTCTTTCTCTGACTTTTGATCATGAACCAGTAACAAACAGTTCATGGACTGGCACTGCTATACATCTTTCTGTACTTAAAAAAAATTTTTTTTAAAAAGAAGCTTTCGATTACATAAAAGTTACATTAAAAATGTAGGAGATTCCCATATACCCCACCCCTTCCTCCTCCCACACTTCCCCACATTAACAACATCTTTCATTAGTGTGGTACCTTTGTTACAACTGATGAGCACGTATTGAAGCATTGCTACTAACCTTGGACAATAGTTTACATTATAGTTTACACTTTGCCCTGAACAATTTTATAGGTTTTGACATATGTATAATGTCTTGTATCCATCATTGCAGTGCCATGCAGGACAATTCCAATGTCCCAAAGATGCCCTCATGTTACACCTATTCTTCCCTCTTCCTCCCTCAGAAACTCTGGAGGCCACTGCCTTTATATCAATGATACGAGTTCTTCCATCACTAAGATGGAATATTACTCTTCTGTACTTTTGATTTTGCATATACTACATTGTCAAAGATTTTGTTTAAATGCCAATGATCCACCTTTAGTAGAACAACCTTGCAAGGAGTGAGGATAGACTTGCCAACTTTGGATTCCCTTGGATTCTCTCTTCAGGCATCAGTTCTCATCAAAATTATGAGGTTGTCAAATTCTGTCTTTGGCTGTTTTTCACCAACCTCTAATAAATATGTTTTGTAACCATTCCACCTCCTTTTGCAGGGAACTGCTTTACATTTCTTCCAATCTCCCCACCATGTCCCCCTGGCACTTACCCTGGCTGTCAACTCCCACTTACTTAGATGTGTAGTACTGTCAAAGACTTAAGGTATTTTCCTTCCCATGTAAACAGAGAAATTGAACATGGAGTTTTCCAGAACAAAGGTAAAAATGGCATCAGGATTAGAGGAGGGATATCAGAATTGTTATTTTCAACTGGCCACCACGTAAACCTGGTCAGCCTCCGTGGAGAACACAGTGAGCTGAAAAAGTGGGAGTCAGGAAACGTGGGTCCTGTACACTGTTCAAGGCAAGGGTGGCATGGAGTTCACGGGAGGGACCCTAATCGGGAACTAAGGGAAATGTAGCTGGCCTTTGAGAGTCATATAATTCAACAATTAATGATTATAACTAAACTGCAAAGTCCCCTTAAAGAACCAGAACAGTCATCAGGCCAAAGGAAACCAGGATGAGCATTTTAACTTGTTTAAAGAGAGAGAATGGATCCACCAGATGCATGAAAATGTGGAGTCCCAGGGGTAGATGTTGGCATGCCCACCCAAGCCATAATTAGGGCAGAGGTGCCAGACCCAAGAAGAGAAGAACTGCCAGGCCCTCGTGGCAGGGGTGCCCCTACTGCAGAGACGGAAGCCTTGACCTACCATGCACTGCCATATCCCCTTTGGACTCACAGCAACATGTAATCGAACAATCTGTTAAAAACAGGTAACATCACCTTCTGTCTCAATTCTCAGAGAATGTGTTGGCTCTCTTTATAAATTACTAATCTGCCTTTGTGGTTTATATTCCAGGCTTTGTTCATTGAGATAATGTGATTCTATGCTATGGATATAGATCCATTTTTGATCAATTGGAAATGAATGTCTAATGCTGAAGGACTGACCATGGACAGTGGTTATTTCAATGCAGTGAAACTACTGGAAAGCCTTGAGGCAGCCACAAGCTAAATGCTGAAGAACCAACATCACAGTGACTGTCTGTAAATTTCTACAAGTTCTTTTGGTCAAAGCAGAAGCTCTGGACATAATCTCAAGGCTTCTGTACTGGTCTTAATTTGGCATGGCTCAGCAATGGAATGAGTGTGTCTGACACGCAATTACACAGTTACAAGAAGCTGTATATTTAAGACCATGTTAAAATGCCCCCATGCCAAAACGGCCAAGACAAAAGTCATATACTTTTTAAAACCTGTTTTAAATTTAAAAATTTAAAGAGAAAATCCATGTAGCTTTTTCAAATATGAAAAAAGTATTTGAAAAGTACATTGAAAAGTCTTTCGCCTTTGCCTCCTTCCATTCTGTTTCCATTTTTCCCAACAAGTAACCCCTGTGATTAACTGACTGTTCATTCTTCTAAATATTTTGGCACATACAAGTCAATAAAATATGTGTCTTATTTTTTTCTTCCTTTTTTACACAAAGTAGCATGTTCTACATGACTGGAAAAAGACCTTGAATAAAAGGGGGAAAAGGTAAAGACAAGTGAGTTCATGTGGCTAAGAGATTTCAAAGAGAGTCGGGAGGTCATCCCAGAGGTAACGCTTATGCACACCTCGGTAGGATCTCATAGAACACCAAAGTGGATATCACCCCACACAGAGGGACTCCTGAGGGCTCTGGAGACACCCAGGTTCTATATAAGGGGGGATAGGCCCAGAGATTGACGCCTTATCAGTGGGCTCTACTTTGGAATCTGTGCTCCTGAGAATGACAGAGTTGGACTCAAATAAGTCCTCCCTGCATATGGTCCATCAGTCCCTTCTATTCAAACCTATATGAGATGCTAGAGTTTGTAGGTGTACTTCCAGAGACTGGAGCCTCTGGCCTGCCCATGTGCCCCTGTGCCTGGAATCTCGGTGGAGCTGCAACTCCTACTCTACAGCTCAATGGACTCACCCAAGTCACCTGGTGAGGAGACGATGATGGACAATGGCCATCCCAGGGAATGGAGAGAGCCTGCAGCTGCAGGCAGGATAATCCCATCCACCATATCCATGGGATATAAGCCCACTCTCACTTGGAGGTGGAGTGGACATCACCATCCCAGTCCCCTCAGGATTGGGGGAAGAGCTATGTACTAGAGTGGACTTAATGGTATTCTGTTGTAGACATATTGTAATTCAAGCAATGGAAGAAATTATAACAGTGAGGTGGAGCCAGTGGCCACTAGACGCTTTCAGGGCAGGGAGGGGAAGGGCAGTTGTAATAAAGGGGCTTTTTCAGGACTTGGGGGTTGTCCTGAGTGACGTTGCAGCAACGTTTATAGGCCATTTTACATCAGCATATACCATGCAGAACTGTGTGGGAGAGAGTGTGGTCTACGATGTGATGTGTGGTCTATGCTTGGTGGCAAAGCCCCAGGATGTGTATATCCATTGCAGGTGATGTGCCACACTAATGAAAGATGTTTGTGTGGGATGTTATGGGAGGTGTGGGAGGTGGGGAACATGGGAATCCCTGTAATTTCTGTGTAACATTTAGGTAATCTAAGCACCTTTTAAAATATATATATATATATATAGAAAAATAACATTTATGTAGGCAAATGCACATATATGCATATATATTTATATATAATTTTACAAATATTGGTTTGTATTGTGAAAAATTTGATTTTACCCACAATAAAAATAAACAAATTTAAAAAAAAAAGCGTGTTCTAGATTTGCTTCTGTATATCTGAAGAATCTTTTTATCAGTATATCTTGGTAATTTTTCCATATCAATACATAAAGAGCTTCTTCTTTCAGGAAGTCACATAGTTCTTGTGGTAGACAGGATAAGAACACAGTATTTAGCATCAGACAGATCCAGCTTCAAAACTTACTATGTGTCTTCAGATGGTTTTTAACTTTTATAAATTTTTAGTGTCTAAATCTACAAAATAAGGGCAAAAACACCCACTTTACATGTTTTTATTAGGGCTAATTATTTATGTTGAGCCATCACATGACACCATGACCATTGAGGGGGTGGAGATGAAGGGGAAAAGAAAGTAGGGGAAGAGAAAGAGGATTCCATATTAGCCTCATTTCCAGAGCTCTGCAATTAACCGTCTGGGCACTGGAATGATCAGTTTCCTCCAGTGGACTCCAGTTTCCTTGTCTCTAAGTGAAAGGAGAATTAGACTGGCTGATTTACAAAGTCTTTTTGGTACACACAAATTAAAATTGAATGCTCTCAAAGAATTCACTAAACTTTCCAATGTTTTATATTTACTAACATGAGTTTATTGAATGCCTGCTTTGTACAAAGTGGTTAGGAAAACAACCATGAATAAGAATTTTTCTTCTCTTCAAAGTAATCTACAGGTTAGGGCAGGAAAAATACAAAAGAGGAGGCCAAGGATAGGGTAGGGAAGACAAGTGCTCCTTTCGGGCTGCATTTGAAGGAGACTAACTGAAGTTTCCACCAGTAACATCAGGGCTCCAGCCCTTCTTGTGGTTCAGATCACTTTTTGACCAACTCCAAGACAGATTCCCAATATCTCAAATCACAGAGGTTTCTCCTCTTTCTATCCCGGGGCATTTTTTCTAAAAGGAAATAAGAAAAATGGATGATCTCACATGTTATCCATTCTTCCAGCCTCCTTCAACCTCTGCCTTCCATAAAAACAATCACAAACACAAAAATGAACAGGAATCAGTTAGAGCAAAACCAGCTGAAAATGGGTGATTTTCAGTTGAGTATATGGTACCAATTGCTGTGATAAATGTTCTTTTAAGTAGCCAGTTCTGCAAAGGATATAGACTGTTTATGTGTGATTAATTAAGAAATAATTTTCTTTGACTAGAGGAATATGAGACAATAAATGGGCCATAAAATCTAAATAAACATACAGGCTGCTGCCTCTACTGTTAATTGGTGCCAGGGATATTTATGATTTGTATAATAAGAAATGATAAACTCTCTCCCACCATTTCCAAAATCCAAAGATGTTGTGACCCTTGATACTTTCCCACATTCTCTGTCTGTGGATGTAGCATGTCAAAAGAGCTCATTATGGCACAATGATTAAGATGCTGTCATTTTCATTGTTGAAGGCCAGTGTCTTAGAGATCATTATCAATGACCTCCTTTTCCTTCTCTTACCTAGCCTATAGAAATGGAACAGTAAAGTTTCCCCAGCAACTAGCTCTCCCCCATTCAGTCCATCTTACATACTGCTGCCAGCTATATATGCCTGGGGCATAGCATCCTCATGCTTAAAAACAAGAAAACAAAACCTCCCAAAAGTTCAATGTCTTTTTGGGGGGCAAGGGGAATTATCCTTCAAGCCTCTATTTTTCATTAATTCATGCACTTAAATCATTAATCCCTCACATGTGACTGGTAATGTATTAAGAATATAAATACAAATAACATGTATTCCTTGGTTCATAGAACTCATAGTTCCAGTAGATGAGGAAAGACATGTAAACGAACAAGTAAGTGCGCCAAAGTTGAGTTCAACAAGGAAACATCTACAAGGACATAGAGGACACACACACACACACACACACACACACATGCAATTGCATTCTTCTTGGAGCCTAGAAAGGTTTCTACCAGGAGAATGAGAGTTTCAATATGGAGGTTGAACTGAATCATTTTGATTGATACTTAGTGGTTCTTCAGAAAATAAGAAGATTCTCTTCTCTTGGGAAAGGGAAAGGGAATATCAAGTATAGGGTGCAGTATAAAACAGAAAGACAAGTTTGGAAGTTGCTAAAAGATTGGTGTGGAGAGTAGATGGGAGTAAAGTAAAAAAATAATAATAATTTGGAGACAGGAGCCAATCACAAAGGAAGTTAAAGAAGTAAGAATTATCCTAGTATGGCAAAGGAGCTCCAGATTAGGTATTAAGTCAGAAAGTAACATGATTGAATTTGCATTTTGCGAAAAGTACTGTGATTACAGGTGTGGAGAAGGAAGGTTGTAGGGAGACTATTAAGAGAAACATTACAGGAGTCCATGTAATTAGGATGCTAATAGCTCAGATGATGTTTGTTACAGTACATTGGAAAGAGCATTGATTTAGGAGCAAGATGGACTTGGGATGCTACTTAGAATTATGTGACCTAGGGCAAGTCAATTAACCTGTCTATGCCTAAATTTCCTCAGCTGTGAAATAGAACTAACATTGTCTACCTCCCAGGATTGTCGTGAACATAAACTGAAATAATTTTCAAAAAGTGTTTAACACTATGCCTCACACACAAAAGATCTCAAACAGTAGCTAGTATAAAGGCACAGTAATGGAGATGAAAGATGTAAGGATGTAACAGATGTTAAAGAAGTAGAATCTACAAGACAGGAATTGAGTTCTGATTTTATGTCTAGAGGTAAAGAAAGGGGGATGAAAGATAACATCTCTCTTTTTTACAAAACTGGATAAATGAATAACTATGGGTAGGATGAAATTTGGGAGAAAGGTGATGAAATCAAGTGGAAATATCCAGCAGATAGTTTAATAAAAGCATTTGGAACTCATTATAGAAGTTGGGGTTGGTTTATTGTAAAGATTAGAGAATCCAAAGCATACTGATGGCAAATGAAGTTTCAGACTTGATTGATTGCCTAAGAAGAGAGCGTGAGGTGAATACAGACAATAACCTAGGGAAGAATCTGGAAGAACCCCAGCATTTAAAGAATTGAGTGGGCAAGAGGAGTCCATGAGGGCCAGAGGAATGGAAGAAACCTGGAAATAGAGGAGTCACAGAAAATAGAGGAAAGAGCACTTGAGGGAAAAGGGCATCAGATAACATCAAATGCAAAAAAAAAGAGAGAGATTAAGATAATCATAGAATGACATTCATTTGGATTAAGAAGTTAACAAGTCATTGATAACATTTACTCAAGCAGCTTCATTGGGTAAAAGCCTTGTTATGTTGATTAAGAAGTGAGCAGATGAAAGAATGTCCAAGACCAGTGAAGAATGTTATCTGGAGGACAATGACCGTGAAGAGGAAGACATGTTTAAGAGAGGAGAAAGAAGTGAGAGAGGGTTTTAAAAGATGGGGATATACCAGGAAATGCCTACAGCTTTGGGCAATGAGTCATGGGGAAGCGGGTTTTAAAATACATGCAAAAGAAGAAATAACTGATGGATGAAGGCAGGAGGGCAAGAATCCAGGTAACAGATAACATAACGGGATTAGCTATGAGCAGATGATGGAAAGAGACTTCAGTGTGAAAAAAGCACGCCCGTAAATATGCTGACTGTGGTAGGTAGAATGAAGGATGACCCCTCCCCCACCAAATGCCCATACCCTAATTCCTGGAACCTGTGGAGTGACATGTTACGCGGGCAAAAGGGATTTTGCAAATGTAATTAAGATTACAGTCCTCCAGATAGGAGATTATCCTGGATTACCTGGGTGAGCCCAATCTAACCACATGAATCCTTAAAAGCAGAGAGCTTTCTCTGGCTAAATTCAAAGAGATGTTTTAGGAGAAGTTGGAGAAATTCCAAACATGAAAGCGACTCCATCCATCATAGCTGGAAGGAGCCACATGGAAAATGTAAGATAAAATACAGGCAGCCTCCGAGAGCAAAGGCTGGCCCCTGGCTGATAGCCTGCAAGGAATTGGGGACCCCAATCCTACACCACAAGGAATTAAATTTGCCCAACAACCTGATGAACATGGAGGTGGATTCATCCCCACTACTTCCAGAAATGAACATGTTCCTACCGACACTTTGATTTCAGCCTTGTAAGATTAAGCCGAGAACCCAAATGAGCCATGCCATACTTGGACCTCTCACCTATAGAGCTGACCGCTAAATCTGTGGTCATTTGTTATGGCAGCGATGGAAAACTAGTACACTAATCAGCAGCCTGGAGGAAGGGGGCTGAGAGGCAATGAGTGTGCAAGGATGCCTAGCCCTTGCGCCTGTGTTTCAGTTTCTCATCCACCAGAACTTTTGCACTGCCCTGGAGGTCTGTGCTCCTGTTGCAGATTTATGTCACAAAGAGGCAGGCAGTGATTGTTGCAAGGTAGCGCTCATGCCGGGAGTGGCAAGAGCAGAATGTAAATCCTCCACTTTTACTTCTCACTGCCTCCTGTAGCCACCTACCTTCCACACACACACCAGCTATAGATTTCTCACCTGTGGTTGCTATTAGTTCCTGGAATCCGTATTTATCTCTTGCTTCTACAGATTTGCTGGAGTTTATCTGGAGGTGGGAGCCAGGGCCTTGACTCCATCTTGGCAGAATAGAACACTTAAATCCATTCTGTGTGCCAGGCGCTCATATCTCATTTAATCAGTTCCCAACCCCATATGTTTGTGTTGTATTGCTCTTTAACAAAGAAGCAAAGTGGATCATAATACTTAAATAATTGCCCAAGGTCACACAGCTAGTAGGTGACACCTGCCAGTTGACCCTGGATGTTCCTAATTATGAAACTGTGCTCATCAGTGTTGCATGCTGCCACACAAAGATCTACATTTCAGTCTTACCACTTAATGAGGAAAGAAAGGTGTTGACCTTGGCTGAAGGATTATCAATCATCGGCAGTCCTTGAGAAGATATTCAGATCCTGTTGATGTCTTCCTATTCTGACAACTCATGGGGTTGGTTTGACACATGGAGAGAAATAGAGTTATAATAGGGAAGCCTCCTGATTTTTCTAAACTTCAGGAGAAGGGCTATTTCCTTGTTTCCTGTAGCAGTCACTCTGGATGATTATGGATAAAAGAAACATAGGGACATCCTATAGGGGATGAAGCCCTGGGTTTCTCCAAGGCTACACATGATCTGGCTATGAGTCAGGCCTTGAATCCTGGCATTCATGCAGTGGTCTTTTTCTCTCCTGCCCATGTCCAGGCTTTTTTCCATCATGAGATCGAGTTCTTTCCTCAGTTTTTTTCTCCACCACCTATCAGCTGCATGACTATGACAAAGTCAAACAAACTTCGGTGCCTAAGTTTCTCTCCAGGAAATTGGGGATAATAATGTTTTTCCAATGGCAGGGGTCTGAACCAGATAATCCCTTAGGGTTCCTCTAGCCCTAAGGTATGGAATCCTATTATTCTCAATAGAGGATTTCAAGATTCCGTTATAGACAATAGGGTCGGGAAATATCCCACAGGAGGAGAGTGCCCCAACTTAAAAATAAGCTAACCTTTTCACATTTTGCCTTTGAGTAAATCTCACTTCTTAAAGATTTTCCTATACTTAATTCAGTTTGACAAACAGCAATGAACTTCCAAGTTACCTCCCTTTGAATAATGTTCTGTTGCATATCTGCATTGTTGTTGCTTGTCACAGAGGATCTCCATAAAGTTAACATATGACCCAGGTGTCAAAATACCATTTCAGGAAATAACTCAGAAATTAATTTTGATCACCAGGACACAGTCCCTCCATTCAGCCCAGGGGGCCTTAGTGTTTCCTGTGGTTCACTTGGCTCTGAAAATAGCATCCTAACGCAAATGTGGAGGAAGCAATTAATTGTGTGAAATATCACAAAGGATTTTACTTGGAACTGCAGAATCATGGTTATTCTAATCCTTTTGGGACTTTTATAAGAGCTTTCTTTTCCCATAGTAAGGAAGTCTAAGTGAACCATGAAAATGACCACTAGTCATACCGCTCCTGGCCTAGAGAAGTGAGGGAGGGAAGTTCTAATGAGGCATTAAATACAGTCTTTTTTGTTGTTGTTGTTCATAAGACTCTAAGTCTGGGAGAATAGGGAGAATGCTTTCTATCTCCTTCTTTGCCTCTTTGTTTCCTTCCTTTTCTCTTTCTTCCCTTCTAAGTTTAGCATTAGATCTCATTCTACAATATCTGCCATCAGGTATATTGACCAGGATCAGGTCACTTCCAAAGAGAAGTTTAAATGGAGGAGACATGGCAGAGGATAGGGGGAAATTAGTTATGCTTAAGTGGGTGCCATAGAGAGAAATAACGGGGAAATATATATATATATATAAAATAATTATTATGATAAAATTAACAGGTAATACAGAATTAGAATTGGCAAAGGGATGGTCCTTTCTAGGAAGCTATAAAGACTACTGCTAATGTGACTAATACTGCTACTACTAATACAAATATTGCTACTAATATTAAGAATGGAAACTCATTGAAATTACTGAAACTTGCAATGTTTCAAAGTGCCTTTCTATTTATTAATTTTGTTTGATCCTCACAATTGCATAAGGCAAGTAGGGAAGCCATGGTATTAGCACTCACTTTGCTGACATTTAAGGCAGTTGGGCCTCGGAGATGGCATTGATGCCACCCAAATGCACAATGGTAGACTGAGTACTGAGCTCAAGCCTCTTAATTCACAGTGTGGGCTCACCATATTTTATGTCACTCTAAGGTTTAATGCATAATATCAGAGCCTTTCCTAAAAGGAGGTTTTGATGGGCAGTCAGGAGAGATAACAGCAGTTAAAGAGGTAGAAGATGGAAAAGGAATTAACAGAGGGTTCAGGACCTTGGGAGGCCAATTTTTCTTCTTGGCCATTTTTGGCCCTTTGGGGGCTAATCTATAATCATACTGCTGTTGTGCTTCCCCAACCAGAGGATGCTTCTACCAGTCGATCCTTGTATGTCTGGATGTGGGGAAGACCAGAGGCCAAGGAGGAAAGAGCGCCACAGCATTTTCCTAACTTCCTAACCTGTTTCTCCTGGCCCAGCCTTCCTTCTGTGTGCTGTCAGCAAAAAAAGAGACAGAGGTGATGTTTTCGTTGAAAATCAATTCACCCAAAGCACAGGACATAGTCAAAACATGGCACCCAAATGGGCCAATTCCATGCAATTTTCTGCAGAATTACCCTCTATTTGCCTTCACATTCCACTAAGCTTATCTCTTGGAGAAAACAGAGTCTAGGATAGCTAGGTTATGTTCTGTTGTCAACTCTAAGTTTCCTTATTGTCCTGATAGCTTACAAA